>JAKSZT010054540.1:9953602-10251199 GCA_026826555.1 Tolypeutes matacus | reverse complement strand
GAAGGAAGGAAGGAAGGAAGGAAGGAAGGAAGGAAGGAAGGAAGGAACTATTGATACAGAAAACAAGGATGAATCTCAAAATCATTATGTTGTTTGAAAGAAGGTGCCTTATGGGGTAACTGAGGCGTAAAGCTGCTAATGAGTAAAAGCTCAATGAGTGGCTGAGGAACTGAAGTGGCAGGCCAGGGACAAAGTAAAAGTTGAGGCCATTTAGCCAACACCTCCAGCCTCTTCTGGTGCCTTTGCCTGCCTGCTCTCTCTGGGGGTATGCAACCATTCTTCTCTTCAGTCATCTCAGCCAGGTGCCCAGCCCCAAATCTAAGTATGAAAGCTATAAAAATACCAGTATCTGGCTTCAGACCTCCAGAGTTCTTCTGATTTAATTAGTCTGGGTGGGGGCCTTGGTCTGGTATGCTTTAAAAGCTCCCCAGGTGTTTTTAATATTCAGCTAAACTTAAGAACCGCTGCTTTAGGAACTTCCCAGCTGGGGCCTTGGGCCGCCTCGATGTTCCTTTGATAATGAGAACTCAGCCTTCAACCGCTTGCTGCCCCATTTCTCTGCCTGGCCCTTAGCACCTGTCTGCCTGCCACAGTTCAGACCTCTGGTGGACTTCCACACTGCCGTTTATGTCTGCTGCATTCTTCTGTACTCCTCCAGCTTCTGGCCAGCTGGTTGCCCTCACCTTGCAGGCTTGCTTCAGTTGGATCCAGGTCTTGGTCCAGACTGTCCTACAGCCTTACTCCACTCCTGACAACCATGGCTCACAGCTTACCACATTTTCCAAAACCTCCCCCCTCGCCGACCCTTCCCCGAGACCCCTCCATACTCACAGCATCCTCGGTGCAGGACCGACTTCTCAGGCAGGGGACGCTGGTTTAAGTGTTACAGGGATGGTCTCTTTGACCCTCCCTTGAATTTCTCTTTCTTTTTCTTCTTTTTTACTTACCCCAAGTCCTTTAGCAATGCATCATGAGATTGCACAGTCTTCTTTAGGGCTCTTTGTTTGTTGTTAAAAATTGAGAGGGATTCCAGAACATATTTCCTCCATGATATCCCCATGAGTAACAGACACAAGCATTTAAATTTTAATATTTTTATGTGGAGCCTAAAGTATTACTAGCATTCTATGAAGCTTAATATACTATTAGCATTCTGTTAAAACATGTAATATTTATTAAAAAGGTTTTAATACAAACTATTTAAATTAACTAACCACAAAGCCTATATATTTTTATGAAATTAAAAGAGAAAAGTGTTACCTATACAAAATTCCAAACTTTGGCCATGTGTTAATATAATTTGAGTCATTGGAACTTGCTTTATTGTTTGCATAGAATTTAGACATTTAACATATGGCTTAAGTTAGAAAGGAACTGGGACGAGGAAGTCACCTTCTAAGCCTACAAAAATTGAAAATCATATTTTCTATTGCCTGCCAATGCTCCTGAATACTTCAGACCTAGTTAAGGAGTAAAGGTGGAGAATTATCATTTAGTTACAAATTCATAATTGCCTCTTGCTTTACTTCCCCTTTCTTTTATTCACTATTTCTCCAATGGGGTTAACTGGAAACTGGAACATGGGAGACATAGGAGGGAATAGCTAACTCACTGACTCAGATTAGTATTATCTACTTTTATCTTTATATGAGGAAATGTTAAATGGGTAAAAACATATTTTTCATTTTATTTTAAAATTCAATTTCATGTCTATATAACATGAATCCCATTATGCCAATGACTGATACTTACTCAAAATTTCTGAAATAATATCCCATTTATATAATTCTTGGAAAAAATAGTCCTAGAATGGCATTCTACCCTATACCCTATCAGAAATTGGTCAGAAATTCAAAATATCATTTTATTGCTTTCAGTTGATGAAACATTATTTACCTAATCCTTTTTCTATGGTTTAATATTTACCTTATTTTATTATCTATGTTAATATAACAATGCAATTAATATCTTTGTGCATATCATTTTATATTTTATTTAATTCTTTAGTATAGATATCCAGAATTATAAACACTGGTCAAAGATCTCTACAATCTTTAATTTATAAGTATACCTAGTACACCAAATTCTCTAAACACCTGGAGGGAGGTGAGAGAGATTTTAAGTCAGGCACACATGCTGGCAAAGAGTGTTGATTTATGAGGAAAAAGGAAGTAATCTCTAGAATCTGTCTGCCCCTACTCCACTGTGGGCTGGGAGGGCAGGTTTATTAAGTCCAACATTTACTAATACACATATATATATGATAGATAGATAGATAGATAGATAGATAGATAGATAGATAGGTGATAGATAGATAGATAGGTAGATATCACTGTTCCCTGTAGCTGGCTGTGCCTAATACACATCTATATGTTAGGTAGAGAGAGAGAGAGAGAGAGAGAGAGAGAGATACATAGATACGTAGATACATAGATACATAGATATACACTGGTCACTGGTCCCAGTAGCAGACTGTGCCCTGTTGGGTGGACAAGAAAAGGGCTTTCCAAAAGTGGTTCTCTTATAAGCACTAGCTGGTATTGCCTCTTGAGGACCTTCTTTTCTTTCCAGTTGGATGCACAGAACACTTTTGAGATTACCTTTGTTTGCTGGACAGTCTCTCAGCTGTGACCAGCTGGCTCTACAATGCCATGTGGAACTTCCAGTGTGATGCTATGATGTGGGCATCTGGGCTACAGGATTAAGATTACAGATGTTTTTCCTGGAAATTATTTTATTGGGACTTAAAGGAGATCTGATGCTGCTCTTAGTGACCAACTAAGATTCATCCTTTTATAACTTGCATAGTGTAATCTACAAGTAATCACAATCTATCTTTTACTGGGAGACTATTCCATGTTTAGACTGCCATGAGGTGCTGCTTCTTTCTTTCTCTCTCTAGTCTCAATACATTTACCTCTTTTGATGATACCATTTACAAAGGTTATTATCCCTCTGCATACTCTAGTCAGAGAGCTTCCAGGTGATTTTAGATATGAAGTTCCACGTCAGTGCTGAGTTATTGAGTTTGGCTGGGGTAGCCAAAGATTTGTGTGTCTGAGTGCAAAGTCTACTCCCCCTTCTCAAAATAAAGGAAGCAGTCACTAAACTATTCCAGTCAGTCTCGTCATCTCCACAATGACATTCTTCATGCCTGGGGTGGGGAGCAGAACACTCTTCATTTTCCCTCTCCATAGCGCATGGTCCCAGCTGTGTGGCTCCCTTCATGAATATGCATGAAATCAGATATGACATTGCCCTGCTCCCATTAATAATCTTGTCATCTGACTTGTGCTCCAGGAAGCTCCAGCCCATGGCTTCTCGGAGCAAATGTAGCCTGAAGAAAAACAAAACAAAACAAAAGACCACATCGTTTCATTCATCTGTCTTTAAAATTTGATTGGGATTAAGTATCCCGACGACATTTGGGCCAGGGCTGGCGAGGGGAGCAGAGGAGGGCTGAGCGGGGAGGGCATGTGTCCGGCTGAGAAGAGAAGTTGACCGCTGTGTGAATGGCCTGGCTTGTCGGGGCCTAAAGCTGTGGGTGTAATGGTATGCGAAGTGACCTTGAACATAGGCACTGTGGGTAGCCCCAGCCTTTTTGTAAAAGAAGCATTTGCAGTGGAGGTTTGGGTTTCAGGCCTCCCAGTCATCAATCATTTCTGCCCATTCTTCTCTTTGACAGCTCAGTACAAGGCCTGACATTTGACACCCGAGACCCCAGGACTTGCAGACACAAGCTGAGGTCCTAAGGCAGGGGGCAGGGAAGGAAGAGGATAAGGGGAGGGTTTTTTTGTGTGTTTTTTGTTTGTTTGTTTTCTCAGAAGTAGCATACTGAAGAAGATACCAAACAAATTGTCCCCGTCACAGGCACCAATTCAGCAGCAGGGCATCAGATGGGGTTCTGTTTCCTGCTTTGTGATTTTCCTGCTGCTCAGGTTGCGTAGAATGGTTTTGTGGAAGCAGTTTGGGGCAAATATCTGAGCCGGGCTGGCCACTTTCAATTTTGCCAGATTGAACCCAACCTCAGCATTCAAGAATGGATTGGCTGACATGGGGGTTATCACTTTTGGGACAATGGCTCATGACACTGTGACCTGAGTGCCATTACATCATACTGTCACCTTCGATGAAGGCCACCCTCAGGGAACAATCCCTTTAGAAAATGGAAAAAATAAAAATGAGTGATAATGCTTCAGGTTCAGATAGGAACTCACTAAGGTTCAAGGTCAACTAATGCAAAGTTTCAGGGATCAAATAATGGTAATTGGTGTTAAGAAGAACTAGGTAATTTATGGTTCCAATGCTGAAAGAGTCTAAAAGGTTTACAACATGCAAAGCCCAAGATTTCATGGGTGAAGCTCCTGGTGGCTCTGCCTCAAAATCCCTATTCATCTCAGGCCAGTTAAGCTGAGTGCCAGGCTCTGAGCATGTGAAGCCAAGAGTGTGTGATTAAATTCTTATCCAAGTCTGAGACCTGACAGATCAATCTATCAAGTATTTTTTGACACCATGTGTATGCCTAGCACTGTGCTAGTGTCATGGTAGATGCACACAGCTCTAAGAGGTTATCCCAGCCCACACAGGCACTGAGGTCTATTTGGAGAGATAAAACATACGTTGATAAGATACTGCATAATAGCATGGTAAAAACAAATGTATGCTGATCTATCAACTGGTTTGTCTCCAGGATTACTCAGCACATCCTTCATTCTAAAAGAATCTGTATCCCACACACAGAGTTGACGAATCATATGGTTCTTTCCAATGGAAACATGGAAAACTATTTTGGGGGCTGCTTAGGAAATGTTAAAAAAAATCTTTCTAAGAATATTAGAACAGTACAGGCTTAGAAAAAGCAGAGTTAAATATTAGGTTATCTTTTGGGAAAAAATGGTGGGAGGTAATACATAATTTCATCAATGGAATGGCCTGGCTGAATTAGAAATCAGTTTTATTTTTAATTCATCTATCCATTCATGCACTCATCTATTACAAGCATAAATTACTTTTCATTAAAAAGTAAATGTTTTATATATATATATATACACACACACATTTAAAAGTAAAGATATTCAGTGACTACTTGGAATCACATGCCACTTTCATTTTATTCTATTGTTTTTCTCTTCAGTGCAGAGTCTTTTCACGACCCTTTTGCTAATAGCTGATAATACTCATGTACCAATAAGAACAGAGCTGGAACATTTGCACCTTATGGGACCAGCCAGGAGGGTGAGTGAGGCTATATATAGTAGTTGGCAGTTCCTTCTCTGTGTTCCCTCAATGCCCTAATGGTCTCACAGCCCTGAAATGCAGTATTAATGTGGAAGGAAGTTTGCTATCTTGCTCAATAAACTATGAACTTTCTGAAGGCCAGACTCTCTTTGTCCTGAGGCAGCTTACACATTTTTTTATTTCCTGGGGGTAGCTCCTTGCCTTGCCAAAGCAGGCAGTCAAGGTACTATTGAAGAATCAGTAAATACATGTCTCTTTAGACAAGCACTGTTATTGTTTGGGGGGACATTTTTAGATAAGTACATATTTATTAGTCATCAAAGTTTGGTTTGTTATCACTTTTTGCTGTAAACAAATTTCTTCCTCTGAACTTTCATTAAATCCTTGTTGTCAGGAATTGACATACAAGCTTGCTAGACTCACCTCTTCTTCCACTGAAAAGTGCCTGTGTGTTAATTCCTCCATAGAATTTCTTCGTCTATTATTTTTTGTCTTTGCATTGTCTATGTTTTTATTAGTCTTTCTTAGACTTTAGCTTTTAAATTCTCTGAGAAAAGGAATTGTTTTCCCTACTTTTATTTCTTCAAAAACGAAAATACCATCTCTAATTATATGTGGTGTATACACATTTAGGTTTCTGATGTTGATTTTTGTTTAAAATTGTCCCTTTTCAAGTTATTTTATATACTTTTTCAAGTATTTTGCTATTCCGTCTGGCCTCTCATCTGAGTTTTGGGAAATCTGTGGTACTTTACTTTCCATGTTTCCATTTTGCCTGTAAAATTCCACCCAAAGCCATCAAGGATTCTAAGTCCAAATCATATGTTTTCTTCCCACCTTTTTAGAGCAAAGCAGAATCTAATCATTGTAAATGAAAGATCTTAATTTTGTGGGAAATCCTTTGATCCATAAAATAAGAGTCATGCTTAGTCATGAGCTTTTTGAAACTGCATTCTTCCTTTAATGAGAAAGATCTACAGCGAGAAGTTAGAAAATGTCACACAGGAAAGATGATTAGTTTTAACATAAATAGAGTGATACCATTGAAGGCAAAGCCAAAACAAGTTATCCGTTTTTGTTTTAAAACTTAGATGTTTCCTACTTTTGGCAAAAATGGAATTAGGCTTTTGTAATTAACAATGTTGAATACCCTAACTGCGACACTTGCAAACTATGATATCAGCTGACTTTCAGTGCACTTAGGGTGAAGAATGTATTGTTCCATGGATCAATTCTAAGACTATTTTTCTTCTCTAGGTCCACTGTGTGTCACAACACAGAATTGGAATTCAAGAGGTAAGCCTGTATTTCTAATCATGTTGATATTTCCCATGTAGCTTCTTAGTCAGCTCTTTGGATTCTTCACACAAAACTATAAAAGGTCATCAATTTTAGGGACCTTATGTAAATACTGGGCTGTTTTGTGATTCTATTCTGAGCAACGTTTATATACATCTGCTCAAATAAATTAATTTTCTTGTCCCAAATGACTCATTTAGTGGAACTACAAGTTCTCATGCCAATGCAAATAAAGAAGGGGAGAGAGGGCACAGGGAAATAGGGAAGATGGGAATTCATTTTATCTTCTACCAATTTACGAGTGATGGCACATAATTTTTAAATGGAAAAGCACTAAGCAAATACTTATGTAGGGCAGGAAATAAAAGAGAATTTTGAATCTTGTCTTCTTGTGTGGAATATAATAACCACCCTGAGGGTACAAGTATGGATTCAGACACCACGTAAGTCTTATGGCCGCTGTTTTTAGCTAGATCACCTTCTTTTCTTTAGATAAGTTTCCAGAGCTTTATTTTCCACATCTGTAAAATCATAATACTGTTTTCAAGCTGTGGTAACTGGTAACTACATTGCATAGAGCTTTCATCTTCTCCAATTCATCTTCACACATATTAGGCCATCTGTAGCGAATGAAAAAAAGACTTACAGACTTTGCTCAATAATGTTTTAGGCAAAGGTGGGACTGAAAAATCCTGGAAACCCCACTTGAGGCTGGGGGCCATGGCCAAATTTTTTTTTTTTTTTAGTTACTGGGGAATGAACCTGGAAACTTGTATATGCAAACTAGGTACTCAACCATTGAGCTATGCCCTCTCCTAAGTGGGTTTTAATGGCAGTTTCTTTCCCTCCAAGAAAAGATGCTCTTCACAACACTTCCACTAAATGCATCCATCAACCTGTTTCGGCATGCCATTACACTGCTCAGAATCCATATTGGCTACCAATTACTTATTTGAGCCCAATGAACTTGGTCTTGCCATTTATATCTTCTCTTCATTACCTGGCATCAATTAGCCTATTTTTGTGATATTCATTGGTACTGTCACTTCATGATTCCACCACTCCAAACTTTATTGCCAGCCCGCTAATATCACTTGCTATTTCTGTCCCTATGTATATGACCTTTCCTTGGTTTTGGCATTTAATGACATTGCTCTTTCTCTCCAGCTTAAGTCAACAATCTTCAATATTAATTTATCTTTCTTACCTAAGAATTCTCCCCCAACTGAACTTGCCTTCCTTGAATTGCTGTTTCATTTTTGTATTCCTTAACTTTTATGCAGAGTTGTTCTACTTGTGTATTTGAGTTTATTTTTATCTAGTCATTTCTTACAGTTTTTCTTTCTTTTCTACCTGGAAACTCCTCATGAGATGGCATTTTAAAAAAATCTGTTTTCTATTAATTATATCACCTAACAGGGTTCCTTCTACATGATGAAAGTTTTCAATAATTGCTTCTTGAATTAAATTATGATTAATTAAATGCTAATACAGATTTCCCTTTAGTTATCACTACTCTTGTGTAAATCTTGCTTTCTCTCTCCCTGCTGTAGAAAGATTGATGATTGATTGATTCAGCAATAAGTATTGATATTTAACTATCTGTATTTTAAATTATATCATGGCAAAGCCCTTTGAAATAAAGTTTATTTATTTCATTTGTTGTATTCCTTGCTCTTTGAATAGCCCTTAGACATAGTAGGTCCAAAGTAACGTATTTTTAATGGAAATGGATTTCAGCAATTTACTATCAGGACTTCAAGTTTCCCTCTTGATATGTTTAAATCCCAAAGCTGCAAACCTTGTGCTATCATTTTTTTCTCCCTATTTGCCAGCAAGGCCTCAAGCTAGGTTGAAAAAATAAAAAGAAGATATATCATTTTATTTGTCTTCTTAAAATTTTGAAATCCCATTGTTATTATGCAGATTTGTGAGTGGTTTGAGTTTCATCCTATTAAATAAAAGAGGTGGCTACCTAATTTTCTTGATCTTTGACTCCTGCTATGTAGTGGATATACATCCAAGCATATGACTAACAAAACCCACCTTACTGAGTTATGGTCAGGATTGGAGATACTGTACATTGAAAATGCAAAAAACACCACCAGCCAGGCAATAGAGCTGAGGACCTATGGACTCTGGAACTACAATATTTGCTTTGCATGCCAGTCTATCACTACCCAGTTGTATAAGCTTCCCAAGCCTTGGTCTTCTCATGCATAAAAGGGAAACAAAATGTAGTTTCCCAGAGTTATTGAGAGGAACCCATGGCTTACGGATTTAATGGACTTAATATAGCATCTGGCAAACTGTGGCTTTTACTCAAAGACAGTAGCTATTATTTTTTTACTGTTATTATGAATTAATCAAGTAGACATTCTGCCTGCATTTGTTTGGTGTTGATTAGTCCACCAAACAAGCATAAACCACAGTCAAGTCTATGCTTATTTGGCCAGCACAGCTGCCCAGCTTCCAGCCCAAATGCTTCTTAGTTACGTCTGTGTGGGCTGGGTGTAAAGGAGGATGGCAAAGTTGAAGGGGAAGAAACAAGGCCCCTGGGCATTAAATGGAGTATAGATCCCACCCCTACTCCATGAGATTAAAGCGATGGATTTTCAAGCAGTTCTTCAGACTGGCTGATTTATATGTATATCCAGGATTCAGCTAGAGAATTTTTTAAAAAGAGGAGCTGGGGGAAAATATGATGCTCTCACAGTCCCAGTGGTGTTGCCACATTCATTTTACTAGCACGTTCATTCTTTAGTACTTTCATGGATTGACATGAGGGAGGAATTCGCATGTCATGGACGATAACATCTCACTGTTGCCAAAGGAGTCTATTCAGACATGCATGTTAGTGGGTTGATAACTTATTCGGTATTGCAGAGGACTCAAAGATAGACATTTCGCCTTTTATCTCCATCTCGGTGCTCCTGCATACTAAAGATAGTGCAAAACAGTCAGATACATCTTAACTAACCCACGCAGAAGAGAGGGACTTGTGCTAGCCTGCTGCTAGGCTGCAAAGTTAAAGGAACAAGGTGTCACGCAGCCTAATCACAAATGAATTAAACATGTTTATGTACCCAACTGGAGCTGTCTGTGAATGTATTTTTAAAGCTCGGATCTAGTGATAATTTAGCAAAAAGAGATGTAAAATAAATGGAATCCTGTTTGGGCTGCTGCTGGGTAAAGAAGAAAAGAACAAATTGTGAGTTTGCAATGAAGAAAAAAATAAGTGTGTTAACTCATCTATGCATACGTTCATGGTAGTTGACATGTATTTTGAGATGAAGGAGGGACAATGATAACTAATTCAAACAATGGCTCTAACATGCATGAAAACATACAGCATTCTAATTCCTGTGCATTTTCAGACAGGTAAGAGTGCAGGACTCTGTGGTAGACACTGTCTACACAAGATCCTTCCTCTTGATAGCACTAGTCATTGAATCCTTTACTCAAATAGTACATTTACTCTCTCAAAATTGCTTGTGGGTGCTATTAAAAATGGGATATTTGAGATTATCTTCAAAATATATTTCAAATATGCAAGGTGAAGTTGAACAGGAAAATAGTGATTTAATTATGTTAGGTCAGAAAAACTGCGGTAACTCTGATGAGATTGGAAAACTGAAGTCAAAAAGTGACATTTTGAAAAAAAAAGTGACATTTTGGAACAAAATTTCTAATTCCCTTTTTGTATTTGCCTTTAGTTAGGATTTGGAGCTATTTTAATGATATAAAATTGCATTATATAAACAGTAAATTAATATTTTAGGAAAAACTAAAACCCTTCATGGTCATTATTATTCTGTTTAGTGTTTGAAAATCGAGAGGAAGAATCTAAAATGAAATAGCAAAAACAGTTTATTGCCCTGGAAGAATTCAAGCAATTTTTATTTTCCACTTTCAATTTTTTTCTATATTTTCTAAATATTATAAGATCAACATGCGTTTTAATAACTAAGAGAAAATCCATGTTTCATAAAAAATATTTACACCATTAAAACCAATTTTTATATGATCCATATAACTCTTAATTATATTCTCATCCTACATTCTATTTAAAATCTTTGCATGCTACTTCTAAACATGTTTGAGACCAAAAAAAAAAAAAAAAATACTACAGTTGAAAAGGTTTGCTTTATTTGGACAAGATTTAGGAAAATATGTAGCAGTTTTCACAATCAAGTAGACCAAGTACAATGTTTCAGACCTCTTCAGATCCTCACTGAACCGTAATGCATTTCTCACTCAGAAATGGGTGCAAATATTTTCAAATGACATTTACAATTCAGTAGCTGGAAGCAGAGTACTAGCTATCATTAATACATGTAACAAAATATTATACTTTTACATTTACTAGTATACAATCTGTTGTTTGTGCTCCTGACTCTACTGTAACTTTAACAAATAATTTGCCATGCCTCCCTGGCTTAACTCCTTCTCCTGATTTCCTTTGACTTTTTATAATATTTTTATTCTCTTTTCTACATAGTACAAAATGAAGTAGAAAAGAAGTGTTTAGCACATTTAATCAGTATATATCAAAAGTCAGGTACTATGTGAATTTGTGGAATCTCCTTTAACTACCCATGCTGAGATAGAAAAATTCACTTTTCACCTTTGTGCCATGATAAAACAGCTGTGTTCTAATAGAGATCCCCTTTGCTTCATTTTCCAGTCCTATGGTGAATGAATTTTGATTGGGTAGGAGCTTCACTGAAATCTTTGAGTGCACAGGGCACCTCACAAATTCAAAAAATTATTTAAAAATAAATGATGAGCATAAATGCTTTATACGTGTAGGTTTTGAAAATATAAAGCCATAATATTTATAGAAATACTGCAGTTGCATGGAAGTTATAACCTCCTATGAGACTACCTGAGGCGCTGTGCCTTTGCGTCCCACGTGGAGTGATTTTTGACTTCCAGTTCTGCTTCAGGAAGCACCCAGGTTAGCGCCCGTGACTTAAGGCTGCGTCATTTCATACAGAAATGTATTGTACCATTCCAAAGGAAATAGTTGGTCTTCTATCTGAAAATATCTGCACAACTCCAAATCTTGAAAGACCTCTGGGCATGCAAAATCAAAATGACTTTCAAAGGAATCCATGGTCTACTTTTAAATCTGATAAGCAGGCGCCTATGGAAATAGAGCAGAGACATTCTGGGTGCTCTATCTTTGGTGATTCATCTATTTTTATGTTGATATTTGGTTAATATCCTGGGTAATTTGCCCAAACACAGGAGAACACAATTTAATTCATTCAGAAGTCTGTTGATTTTGAAAACAGTGGTTTAGTAATGATTAGTCCAGCAAATTGTTTTCTTTGATTTTTCAAATTAATTTTTGGGCTTAAAAAGTAAAGTGTCAGTGTGTTCAGTATCTTGTTTTCTTCTTTAGAACTAATTACCTAAAGTATATATATGTATGTGTAATATGAGTATTATATATGTACACATATTATACATATAAATATTTTATCCTATTTCTTCATCACTACAATTACCTGTTTGTTTATATTTAAAAATGTATAGAATTTGAATGTTTCAAAATGCACTAATTCAGAGAGAAATGTCCTTTCCTGGATAGAGTATTTATGAATATTGATTATATGGGAAGTTCTTTGATGTTGCTTGTATGATCCAAGTGCATTTCAGTTTGAAAGTTAGTGATGTCAGAATGAAAATAGTAATGTATTATGGTTAACTTCATGTCCGATGAATTGCATCTGTAAATTTACACTTTCCTCATACCTCTGGCTCTAGATTTGAACCTGAAAAATCTGACACTATTGGATATACATTAAAAGTTTAGCCCATAATAGGTGTATCCATTAGATAATACTTTATTCATTGCCAGCTAATTGTGTCTTGTTTTAAATCTGCTTTGCCTATGATTGAACAAGAGAGTGACACTACTTGCATTAACTCTTTATTTTCAGTTGGTGCTTAATAAATATTGTGCAATGAAATATTTTAAATTATCATTGCTTCACTAAGGCATTGGGCCTCATAACTTCAACTAGAGTCCTTATACAGCTAAACCCCAAATATAAATCTCCAGCTGGCATGTTTTTAGTCAGTTATTTGAATTTAACTGCTCAATAGCCTTTTCTAAATGGGATTTTCCTAGCTTGGCAATGTCAGCACGTCTTTTGCAAGCTTCTTCCTCATCTTCTGTTTCTTATTTCTTGAAAGTCACTATCACTACCTTCACCACTCACTTGAAATGTCTGAATCATCATCGCTTTCTCTCTCTCATTCCTCATTATCTACTTTCACAAGTTACAAACTGAGCCTGCTGTGTCTTTGCAGTTTCTCTGATGTCCATCTTTTTCTTTCTTTCCCCACTGTTGTTACGTGTCTTTAAGCTGTCAATATTTACCAGAGAGATTCAACAACTGTTCAATTGGTTTTCCCACCTACTGTCTTCTCTCTTTATTAGTCTATCGTATTACTATAGCCAAATTAGTATTTCTCTTCTAATATAAGAACTCAGTTTCAAATCTTCAGTGGTTTTCAATTCCAAACTTTTGCATTTCACCCTTTCATAGCTAGGCTCCAAACTTCCTTTCCATTTACTTCCAGTTTCATCTACAACATGTAAAGAGCTTGGAAATCATTACTTCCATCTTTTAATAAGGACAAGCAGGACAAACATTTCCTTTGACCCATGAGAGAACTGCCACCCTGAAATTTGCCAAGACAAGTGCATCCAGAAGGATAGAGCAATCAACTGCTTACCTGGAACAGAAGCTGCTGGAGCCATACTTGTAGGTACACTTGAATGGTAATTTCGATGAATTGCTGGAGGTTAAGTGTGACTAGCATAAGAGTGAGAAACTCCTGAGGGGCTTCAGACTTAGAGGGCTCCCAAAATTTTTTCAGGAACCTACTGAGGTTTCACAGTAAGGATCCAAGAAAGACACCTTCATGGCCCTGAAAGGGGGAAGGGAAGAATAAGCAGTGTGAAATGTGCTCAGAGCCTAACAAGGGTCTGCTCTCCAGGGAAAGGGGTTTTTGAGAGCACAATTCTGAAACCTCTTTCCAGTTAGAAGAAGGGTATTCTTCCCCACTCCAACAACATACAGACTTCCTATTTGAACTAAAGGAGGTAAACTATAGTTACCAAGAGATAGGGATTCAAGGACATATATTAGGAATGCTGCAGTCAGGAAAGTGAAGGGACAACTATACCATTGGAGGAAGGGCAAAAATACATGGAAGGCCACAGGCTCAAGACAGACCAAAAGACTGATACTTAATTGGAAGGCTACAGAATGCTCCCCCAAACCTTTCCACCAGACCAACAGGGCTCCAAGATAATAACAGTGAATTGCAACTAAAAGAGCTGCAAGATAAAACTCCAAGGAGCAGTATATAAGAATATCCCAAAGCCAAGAGGGGTGGCAAAAATATAGACACTAGAGTTAATTGATCATCTACTTCCTATAGCTACAACAAATATCAAACACAGCCCAACTCCTAGCTAGATTAACACAAATCCTCACACTAAAGGCATGTTTACCTCAGTTCCTATTATCTGATACAATATGTCTAGTTTCAACCAAAAATTACAAGGCATGCCAAAAGGCAAAATGAAACACAGTCTTAAAAGAGTCATCAAAGCACAGACTCAGATATGGCACAGATGTTGAAATTATTAGACAGAAAATTTAAAATAACTGATTAACTTTTTAATGGCCCTAATGAAAACCATAGATAACTTGCAAGAAAAGATGGCTAATATAAGCAGAGAAATGGAAACTATAAGAAAGACCCAAAAGGAACTTTTAGCAATCAAAAACATAGCAACAAATAAGAGTGCCTTTGACAATCTCAAAGAGACATGACATGGTCAAGGGAAAAATCAATAAATTTGAAGGTAGGGCAATAGAAACTTCCTAAACAGAAATGTAGAGAGAAAAGATAATGGATAAAAAGGACATAACATCCAAGAACTAAGGGACAGTATAAAAAGGTGTAATATATGTCTAACTGGAATACCAGAAAGAGAATAGAGCAGAAGAAATAGTCAAGGTAATAATGGCTGAGAATGTTTCAAAATTAGTGAGAGGCACCAAACTACAGATCCAGGAAGCTCAGAGGAAATCAAGTAGGATAAGTACCAAGAAAAAATATACACCTAGACATATTATATCCAAATTGCAGAAAATTAAAGACAAAGAGAATATTTTGAGGAACGTGAAAGAGAGAAGAAAAACCTTAAAAATATTCAACAAATAGAAAACAAGTATAAAAATGGTAGGTATTATTCCAACCATATCAATAAACGTTTTAAATGTGAATGTTCTAAACACACTAAATTAAGGGACAGATTATCAAAGCAGATAAACAAAATCAAACTATAGGTTGTTTACAAGAAACCTACTTTACATATTAATATTTAAATATTTAGACTGAATTTTTAGACTCAGATATGTTAAATTGTTAAAATTGAAGGGATGGAGAAAAATATATCATGCTTACACTAATTTAAAAAGTAAAATCATTGTATTAATTAATTTTTGACTCCATAGCAAGGAAAATTGAGAAGAACAAAGAGGGGGCATTACATAAATGTAATAGGATTGATTCTATGAAAAGATATAACAACTCTAAATGTGTATGCAGCAAACAAAGTGTCAAAATATGCAAGGCAAAAACTGATAGAATGAAGGTTGAAATAATTAAATCCACTATTATAGTTGGACACTTGAACACTCCTCTGTCAATAAATGATAACTCAGACAGAAAACCAGTAAGCATATAGGTGACCTGAATAGCATTGCCAATAAACTTGATCTAATTGACATTTATAGAATACCCCATCCAACAACAGCAGTCTACACATTCTTCTCTAGCTCATATGGAATGTTTAAAAGTTAGACTATATTCTGAGTTGTAAAAAACAAATTAACAAATTTGAATGTAAACTTCTCTGAATTTTAAGTTTCTCATTTTCATTTACAATGAAATCAATCAAAATGAGACCACCTGCTATTCTCAACATGTATCCCATCTCTTCCTGCCTTCCTTCTTTTATTTATTTATTGAGTATCCCTCTAGAGATAGTGGATAGTCTCACTTATATGGTAAGCAACTTGTTAAAAACAAGAAGACAACTGCATTACTGTATATAAATATTTATGTTCACCATTTACTAATTAGAAAATAATAATGTAGCTCAATGTGTAATTCAGTAATTTTTAGGTTCTAAAGACATAATTAAATCCACCAATGCAACTACTATTAAAGTAGAATAACTGCATGTGGGCAGACTCTACACACCATAGAGCAAGGGTTCTTAACAAGGGGTCCATGAGCTTGAATTGAAATTCAAAAAAATATTCTTGTGGGGATGTGTTGGTGCAGATGTGATGTATTTATTAACTAATAAACAGTATAGTGTGGACTTAGTAAGGGGTCTATGGTTTTGATCTGACTGGCAAAGTGGTCCATAGAACAAAAAAGTTAAGAACCCCTGCCATAGACTGACACTTGGAAGGGTCTGACTTATGAACAGATAATATCCTGGTTCTACCTACCCCCATATCTAAAGCTGGCAGAAAGAGGAAGTTTTTTTGTTTGTTTGTTTGCTTTTGTTGTTATTTTATCCCCAAAGGGGTGCATTATTACTGGAGACACTGCAATACCGGGTCTATGCATGGTGGAGTGGATGAAACAAAATCCCATTTAATATATTATCCTTGGATAGAGGATGTTTCAGATATTAAGCTGATAAGAACAGATACAACGCTTGTTCTTAGTCAAAAGGTTGAGAAGTGATAGGAAGGTTTTCTTTGTTTTCTTGTTTGTTTTGTTTTTTGTACTTTTTAACAAACTCGGCTACTTTTTAAAAGCCAGTCAATTATGGTAAGAAATAGACCCCAAATCACAAAGGTAATAAGTAAGGGCAGAGCTGAGAATCAAGTCCTAACTTTTGACTCTTAAACTCATATTTTCATCAATGATTGCTCTCCTTGAACAAACTAGCTACAACTCTCCCAAATGACCACATATTAAGAGAATCTAAAGTTCGTGTTTAAAATAACGTAATAGCAATGCATTATTTAAATTTATGACTTCTAAATTATTTCTGCTTTGAGCCATTTCCCATTTACCCTTCCATAAAGAAGCTGATAAGTCCCAAAAAACAGTAAGAACTTTGGGTCAGCACTAAAAAATGCTTTTCAGACTGGAAATTTAGGAAAATCTTTGCATTTTGTTTCATTGCCAAATAAATAAAGCCTGATGTTCATATTTTGGACTTTCTCTACTCCTGTTTTCAAATAGTAAATGATGGTGTTAAAAAACCAAAAACACGAATGATCACTTCTCTAAATTCTACAAATAAATAAAAATATGTGGATTCAATTGAATTGGTTTAATTGAGTAGATCCACTATATTTGTAATCATTTCAGAGTCACAATTTCTTTCTAAAATTAAGAATTAGGTCAGTAGGGAAATTAAAACCTGGTCTATTACTTTCTGTCCACTTAAGATTTTTTAATATATATATATATTTTTATTAGAGAAGTTAAGAACTTATAAAACATTCATGCACAATGTGCAGAATTCCCATACAACAACCCTCCACCAACACATTACACTGCTGTGGTACACCTGCCACACATCACTAAAGAACATCATCAAACCATCACCATCATTTCCATAGCATACATTTTGCATACTCTTTCCGTATCCCCCTATTATTAACACAGTACCTTCTTTGACAGTGATACAAGAATATTATAATATTGCTGTAAACTATAGTCCATAAGTTACATTAATTTTATTTTCCCATGCATCTCCATAATCTTACCACCTTGTAATAGTGATGTACATTTGTTCCATTCATAGAAGAATATTCTTGTATTTGTACTATTAACCACAATCTTCATCTACCTCTGGGTTCACTATATTATTCGGTCGCTAGATTACTCTCTAGCGTTCTTTCAATTGACATTTACATCCCTAGACTACTCCTTTCAGCCAAAATCCCATTTATAAACCAGCTGTGTTAGTTATACTCACTATAATTTAAGTATATAAAAGTATATTGCATGAAACATGTTAATTATGGTTATCACTGAAAGATCTAAAATTATTTGCATCCCCATACTAAATTCTATCTTTCTAGTTGACTTGAACAGGGACTTCTCTTATTGCTTCTAAGTAGATTTCAGTTTAATTATTTTGTCACTTGTTACTGTTCTTCCAGAAAACATGAGTAAGTGAACTGTGGTATAACCCCTGAAAGCCTCCTTCCAAACAGAGGTGCTCAAACACTAGATCCATGACCCCCCAAAACACATTTGGTGCACATTTAGGCTAACTCATCAAGCATTTAACAAAGCAAAGATGTCAGGTGAAAAATCTGTCTACAGATATGCTTTTCTCCCATAGGTTTGTCTATGAGAGATTATATCTATAGTTAAGATACCAAGATCCTCCTTGGCTAATGTAAGTGCTATTTATTTTGAAAGATAAACAAAAAGTGTCAAATCATAGGTTTTTCAAATGCAAAAAAAAGGTACTGTTTTTATAACTCGATTCAATATGCCTTTTCTCTTCTAAAAGGTCCTTACATTTCAAACATTTCCTTTAGCAAAAGAAGCTTTCTTCCTTAAAAAAAAAAAAAATCGCTGCATAATCACTTGGAATTTAAATAACTTTATTATTTGCATTTTAAATTACAGTTGAAGAAAGAAACTGAAGTCAGTTTCAGAAAGCACAGCTACGGTTAGGAATGAATATGGAAACCATAGTTTTAACTAAACTGTTTTTATACTATTAATTTTTAATCTCTTGAGCTCAATGTAATCCATTGAGAAAAGATCCAATGTAATCTTTCTCTGAATTAAAAAAAAAAATCAGCAAATTCTGAGGTCAGCCTGGGTTATGTGGACTCACGCACATTGTTACCCAGACAGAAAAGAGATACTAGGTGATTAGCACAAATAGATTGATATAGTTACTCATTTCAAAAATGCTAACTTTATCTGTGGACAGCAGATGTAGACAAGCCTAGGAGCCTAATAACAGGGATACAAAATGGACACAAATGCTATTGGCAATCTTGTGCGTTAGGGATGTGTGTGCCCCAACAGCTGTGTTGACATCTCCAGGGTAAATACAAACTTTCTCTCTTCCACAGACATTTTTAATCAAACTCAGGATTATTATTTTTTATATATATATCCTTTATACCTTGTAGAGCAGTGTTTTCAAACTTTAATGTCTATACATTCACCTAGTGATCTTGTTAAAAGTCAGGTCCTGATTCGGTAGGTTTTGGTTAGAGCCCAAGCACTTGCATTTCAAACAAGCTCCCAGGTGATGCTGATACACTACAAGGACTAGACTTTAAGTTGTACGGTTTTAGAGAACTGCTCTAAGGTTTTAGGAGCTTTGCAACATCTATAGTATTATAAATTGTTCCTTTATAATGAATAAGGGTTGGGATTTTTTGTTTGTGTGTGTGTTGTTGTTTTTTTTCTATTTAGTTACACAGTGGAGTAACATTCACTACTATGTTTTGCTTAATTGCTTGACAGTTACAATCTCATTTATATTTTGATAACTTTTTATACTATGTGAGTTAAATGTGTTTTGAAGACAGTATTTTTCTGCATTGACTAAGATGTTGGTTCCTTTCTAGTCACCCAGATTTTGGGTCCTCAACGTTGTGTACTATATTTTCCTCATTTATTTTGTCTTGGGCTGATTGATAAAGGCAGAACTGCCTAGGATTTGTAGTATGTGGTATTTTTCTATTTGTAGAGTTACACACATAAAACACTTTAGTTTGTGAGTTTTTGTTTTTGTTGTTGATTTCCTGTTTTCTGTGCAGCTTCAGGGAAGGGAAGTAGAAATAGTCAAAACTAATTTGGGGGTGATCTTCTTTGTCCACTTAATATATAGTAAGCCACAAGAGGAAGTCACTGTCATCTCAATGCTGATTGAAATATCTCAGAGAATCCAAGTAGTATAAATGGGGGGAGGGGGGGACCTCCACATATCGTAACAAAATTGCCGAAAGCCGAAAGTAAATAGAAAATTTTAGCCACCAGAAATTTTAAAAATATATTCTTTACAGAAGAACAAATAGAATTATATCAGATTTCTCATAATAAATTATGCAATCCAGAAGACAATAGAACAACACCTTTAAAATACAGACAAAAAAAAAAAAAACAAACTAAAATAATATCTTTAAAATGAAATAAAAACCAAAGCTATTTTGACCAGCAAAAGCTAAAAAAATTCATAGTCTGAGTACTGTGTTACAAGAAATGTTAAAGAAATTTCTTTAGACAGAAGAAGATATCAGAGGGACATTTGGATATACACAAAGAAAATTACAACAAATGATATAAATGATGGTAAATAAAATTATATTGCAATTCCTCATGCATGATATTTTATACATGCACATACAATAAAGTTAATTGGTTGTCTAAGTCAAAATAGTAATGACATATTGTGGAGTTTAAAATACATTGAAATAAAATGTATGACGACAAAAGTACAAAGATATGGGTCGTAATGAAACTATACTTTTGTAAGATTTGACACTATATGAAAATTGGTATAATATTATTTAAAGAGAGTCTGTGCTAAGTTAAAGGTGTATACCCTAAATCCTATAATGTTAACATCTAGCATTTTAAAAATTATAACTAATAAAACAATAGGGGAAATTTAAAACTAAATAATTTTTAAAATCCTAATGAAGTCAAGAACTGTTCATGAAAATCTCTCTAAATTTCTCTTTGCCCATTTGCAGCAAATCTATTCCCTCCTACAGTTAACCCTTAGCTTTTTTTTTTTTAAGGTGTATTTTATTTATTTATTCCCCGCCCCCACCTTGTTGTTTCATGTTTGCTGTCTGCTCTCTGTGTCCATTCACTGTGTGCTCTCTGAGTCTGCTTGTCTTCTCTTCTTGTCTACTCTTTAGAAGGCACTGGGAATGGATCCTGGTACCTCTGATATAGGAGAGAGGCACTCAATTGTCTGAGCCACCTCAGCTCCCTGGTTTGTGTCTCTCCTCTTTGTTTCTTTTTGGTTAATTCAGCTCTCTATGCAGGCCAGCTCTCCTCACAGGCCAGTTCACTGCATGGGCCAGCTCGCCATCACCAAGAGGCCCCAGGAAAGAAGCCTGGGACCTCCCATAGGTAGACAGGAGCCCAGTTGCTTGAGCCATGGCCACTTCCCTAACCCTTGGCTTTTATTTTTCTGTTCTCTGTTCCTAAAATTTTGCCTTTTCCAGAAAATCATATAAATATAACCATATAATATGCACTATTTTGAGTTTGGCTTCTTTAGCATAATGCATTTGAGATGCATCCATCTTGCCAGTTTCAAAAGTTCATTGCTTATTGCTGAGTAATATTCCACTTCATGGATGTTCCATAGTTTGTTTATTGCTCAATTGCCCTCAGTGTGTGATGCTTCCAGTTTAAGGCAATTGCAAACCAAGTTTCTATAAATAATCACATAATGATTTTTTAATCATATAACTTTTCACTTCACTTGGGTAAATAACTAGAAGTGATATTGTTGGGTTGTACAGTAAATGCATGCTTAACTTCACAAAAAACTGTCACAATTTTCTGAAATCATTGTCAGATATTAATATATCCACTATGGTGTTCTTTTTGTTGGTTGGTTGGTTGATTGGTTTTTGTGCCCTAATGAGAAGTTTATTGTCTCATGGTGGCTTGCATCCCTGTTTCCTGTCACAGGGCACTTTCTCTCTCCTTGTGCCTGCTCTTCTGGTTGCTGCCTATTTCTGGCTTCTTCCTGTGACTTTCAATGACTTTTGCATCTGAATGTCACCTCTTTATCAGGCTTCCAGTCATGTGAATATTGGATTAAGGCCCATGCTTATTCACTTTGGCCTCATCCAAATGTGATCTTTGACATTCCCATTGGTAAATGAGACTGCACTTTAACAAATAAGAGCATCTTCAAATATCTTATTTACAAATGTTTTCACAACTGGCAGGAAGACAGATTAAGGTTTGGAGATGCCCTTATGAGAGACACAATTCAATCCCCAACACTTTCTTTCTGATATTTCTGGACCTTAGTATTATGTTTATTCTATTTTCTAGTCTCATTTTTTTTTTTTTTTCTGACTTTGCTCTTACTTGCCCCTCCAACTTCATGTTCTTGACCTGCCTGTTTTGTTTTTGTTTTTGCTTTTTTTACCAAATCCCCACTGGGTTTCTCACTTCTGATGTAATATTTCTACAAACTGATAGCCCCCCAAAAATGTGGCCTCTCCTCATACCTCCTCCCTGAATGAACCACATAACATTGATCAGAGAAAATAGTTTGTCAACTTGAGTAACTAAGTGTATTCTCTACCGTGTTCTTCTAACTAGTATTTCATGTTGTATCTTTTTTCATCCTTTTCCTTGTAATCTCTCTATATCATTATGTTTAAATTGCAATTCTTGTAGACAGCATAGGTTGGTCTTTTTTATTTTTTAATTCTGTATGACCATTTCTGTCTTTTAAGCGGTTTATGTGGCTCTCTTCCACATGAACTAAAGAAATTGGAATGGTTGGAGGTAGGTCTATCAGTTTGTTTTTGCCTATTCTGGGTTTTGTTCCTCTGTTCCCAATTTTCTAACTTCTTTTGAACCACATGAATATTTTTAGTATTTCATTTTCATTTTATTTATTGGATTATAGCTACTTTGTATTTATTTTTTAGCAGGAGTTTTAGGGATTATTAATTTTCATGATCTACTAGAAGAGTTACAAACTTACAGGTCCCATACTCTTTCTTTTTTATGTTATACTTATTACATTTAAAGATACTCCACTGTCTTCTGACCCTCATGGTTTCTGATGAAAAGCCTGAAGTCATCATTCCCCAAAATGTGTATATTATGTTTCTCTGCCTGTCTTCACAATGTTTCCTTTACCTTAAGTTTTGAGAAGTTGACTATGATATGTCTAGGCATGATTTCCTAGACTTTATTTTTGAAGTATTTCATGTTTCTTGAATCTGCTTACCATTAGCCAAATTTAGTATGCTTTTCAGCTATTATCTTGTCAAATATTTTATCTTCAATCTCTTTTTTTTCCTCCTTTCTGGGAATTCAATGTTATAAATGTTAGACCTTTAGATAATGTCCAATAGGACCCAGAAGCTCTATTTTTTAAAAATTTTTTGTTCTCAGGTCTTCGGATTGATCAGTTCTATTAATTTATCTTCAATTTACTGAATTTCCCCCCTCTCATTTCCATTCTGCTATTGAGCCCATATGGCATTTTAAAAAATTTCATATATTGTATTTCCCAATCTAATATTTTCATGGGGTTCTTTTTTTCATAGTTTCTACTTATCTGCTGAGAATTTCTATTTTCCACTTATTTTAATTGTTTATACTTATCTCATGGAGAATGTTTATATTAGCTTATTAAAAGCTTTTGTCCCATAATTTCAACATTTGGGTCATTTGGAGATTGGCATCTGTTGATTGTATTTTCTGTTAAGGATTAATCATTTTTCCTGGTTCTTTCTATACTGAAGAATTTTTATTGCATCCTAGGAATTTTCAATATTATGTGTGAGGCTTTGGATCCCATTTAAATCCTATGGAGCATTTTGAATTTGTTTTTAAAAGGCCATCATTCCCATCAGGGGTCAGTCACAAGTTCTGTTTCACTTTCTAAGGGCAGTGGTTCCAATATCAATTCAGTTTTCAAAGCCTTAACTCTACTCTGTGAGTCTTTCTCCTTTGACACACATCTTAGAATTTTGGTTAGGTCTTGGGAAGTAGTTCATATTATGGTTCAGTTTTTAAGGTTCTTGCTCTGCTTCTTGAGTGGTTCTGTGCATGTGCAGCTTGAGGGGTAAACTACAGACTTCTGTCAGTTTATATACATAATTAAGGGACTTCCTCTCTTCAGTATTTCTCACATACTATTTGGCTTCAAGAGTCTCCCTTTCCCAGTTATCTGGATAGAAAGATAATTTTTTTTCCCCCAGAATTTTAGCTCCTGTACTGCCACCCATGGGATGAAACATCAATAAAATAAATATAAAAAAGTAATAGGTATTCCCCCCATGTTCTTCATACAGCATGGATCCCTCCTCCATTTACTCCTCCATCTAAATTCATGTGTTTTCTCTCAGGGATTTAGGCGATCTATTAACCAGCTATTTCATCCAAATGAGCCTGAAGTTATGGTTTACTTCATGTATATATTTATTCACTTTCCTGTACAAGAAGCATCTTTACCTATCTTAAAAGAAGTTGACCTCAAAACTACCTAGAGGAATGAGTTTTCTAACAATGGAAATCTGTCCAGGCATACCCCCTAATTTTCTACCTAAACTAAGAGGATTTTCCTCAATGTCTAGTAATTTTGACCTACTTAAGTTTTCTTACAAATGTGTGAATTATTTAGTTCTCTCACTAGAGAAATATTTAGGATTGTTCAATATATTTTATTTAAGGTAGCTTAAAGATCAATATACCATTTTGTATTAATTTTTGGCATAGTGCTAAAGATTTTCCATCATATATTTCCTATGTTAATATTTATATTTGCTAATGTAGTTCAAAGGTTGTGCTAAAAACCTAATTTGGACACTCTTATCCATCATGTTAAAGTGATGTGATCTCACAAATTTTTGCTACTGAAGTTAAAATGTCTTATAATAAGGTATTTATGTTATGGATATTCTTAGTAAAGTGGAATTTTTATATTATGCCATTAAAATGAACACTAAAATGGTACAATGGAAAAAATATAGATTTTCATATTGCTTTGGCATAGAGAAATTTTAATGTAGAAGTGCAAATGGAGTGTAGTAGAAAAATTGGAATTGAATACTTTGATTTAAAAGGAGGGTTATATGATTTTTAAACAACATATATTTTAAATTCCTTTAACTCTTTCACTAATTAAAGTGATTAAAGAAATGAGATAGACTTTTCACACACTATTACTATCTTCTTATACTTTATCCAAATATTTTATTCATGACTAAAATTGAACACCTGACTGCTGAGCTTGGAACAGTCTAGGTATTATGACTCATTTTGATACTATTCTAGGTATTTTGGGCATGTTATGTTGACTGGCCATTGTTTATTCTTACTCCTTTCTGATAAAAACATTCCAGATTTCCTTTGGGAAACCAACTTTCACCTGTATGGTGTGGTTTGGTTTGATCTAAGGCAGTTATTCTTAAACTTAGGTGTACCAGAAAATACCTGGAAAACTTGTTAAAGCACAGAGTGCTGGTCCCACCCCCAGGGCTTCTGATTCAGTAGGTCTGAGTTGTGGCTTGAGAACTTGGATTTATAGTAAGTTCCCAGATAATGCTTGTACTGCAAGACCAGAAACAACACTTTGAAAAGTTACTGATCTATAGCAAGTCATATTACTTTCTCAGCCCTTGGGCTGAGTGAGTTCTTTCTGTATACCCTGGGAACTATGACAGCTTAGGTCATGTAATACTTTCCACATGAAATCAGAAACACAGTAGAAAACTGGGGTCTGTGGCATGCAGTATTGAAATGTGGTTAGGATGTGGTTTAGAAACCAAAGTTTAGTTACCTGGGTTATAGTCAGGACCAGAATGATAACAGATAACATAAGCCAATGTCCAAGTTGGAGAGGAACTATCTTTGTGAAGAGGATAATCAGAAACCTCTCTCTTTGCCTGACTAACCCTATTTCAGACTAAAGATGTATACTGGGTACATGGTCTCTAGGACGTTTTCCTTAATGCAATCCTTCCCCAGTCTACATTATAGATTATTCCTTAGTGTTCTCAAGACATTTTCTGAATATATCTACCATCACACTTTGGTCATGTTTCTAAAAAAAAAAAAAATCTTTTCATGTGTTTATTGCCTTCATTAGACATTTTGTCTTTACTAATGTTTTAATCCCAATTTTCTGGAAATATTGCTTGTGGTTGGCACCCAATAAATTCTCACTGACTAAAAGAATGTATTATTGATGCATGAATTGTGCAAGGCAAAGTTAGGGAGTGGCCTTCCTAGGATGATTTTCTGTGACAATGATTGTTTGTATCAGCACTTCTTTATAAACTCATAGTGAGTCTACACATAAGAAGATATTATCACCAGAGTCCTTTACTCTTTTCAGGAAAGTATATGTGTGCATGCAACTTGTACAGAGAATAACAAATAAAATACCCAAGGGGAGGAGAAGCGATAGATTGGAAAATTTACATTCTAGCTGGAAGACACAAACTGAAGGGGAACACGTCTGACATTTAAGATTCCTTGATGGTATAGATGGGGAAGGTGCATTTCTTTAACAGTGCTAGTAAATAAGCTAGAATTGGAGGTTTCCTTTGGGTTTTTTATTACACTAGAACATACTAAAAATAAATACTACTTTGCATAACAACAAGTGCAGAGCATTTTCATCCTCTACATATACTTTTGGTCTTAATATTTTGTTCTTTTGGAAAATTCTCACCGTCTAAATTCTAAGACATACTTCAAGACCCAGTGGTAGACCAATTACCTGAGTTAGCTTCCTGTTTCAGCTCCAGCTTGTAGTGAGTGATCCTTCTTCTGAATTACTACAGCCCAAATTTTAACGATCAAAATAATGCCTTATTGGGGAGCAGGTATAGCTTGATGGCTGAGCACCTGCCTCCCACATATGAGGTCCCGGGTTTAATTCTGGTACCACCAAAAATAATAATAATAACAACAACAACAACAATAATAATAATGTCTTGTCAAGACAAATAATGATTCATGGAATATATACTATCTTCAACTAGTTAGACTGTGAGTTCTTTGATGTCTCATAGCAGAAATGGCAAATTGGATGCCTCGTGCATGCCATCTGTTACTAAATGGTACTGGCTGCCTGAAGTTCGGTGATGAGAAGAATTCTGAAGGCATGTCTGGGTTTACTGAGAAGGGGTGGAATGATCTCACTATTACAGAGGGATGGAGAAAATGGCATTATACGTGTCAGATAATTGCCTGCCCTAATTATTGATGATGTCATTAATTTTTGCTCTGCCAAATCTTGTATGCTTCAGACATTTAATGAATAAATGAAATGAATATAAAATGTACTGAATTACTTATATCAAGTGTATTTTGAGATTAAAATATATATTTTTAAGAGTTCAAACAAAGTTTAGTTTAATTCCTAGATAATAGATTTAGAAGGGATATTTATGAGATCATGGGAGTATACACCTAAGCTTTTGAAAATATGGTCTCCCCCAAATTACTCTTTTTTTCTAACACCCAAAATAAAGCTATTATGTCCTTTCTTATGTTCCTAAGGAAAGCAAATATGAATCCATATAAATATCAGGTTTAATCTGGACTCTATGGGTTATCTTTCTCCAATAGGTAGTTTTCTATTATGTAGCATGAATTATATGAATTACTTTAAATTGAGAAATTTGTGTTGTAATTATAGAATATCATGGTTTAAAATTTGGATGACTTTTAATAGGCTATCTCATATATTTGTTTCTATATTCATGCAGGATTTTATGTAATCACCTTGGGCACATGTGTATTTGAATTACTCTGGCCATCTAAAAATTGGACAGCACTTGACCATTACCCAAATTTTCAAAATTCTTTTTTGTCTCAATAAAATTAATCTGCATTGCCTTTGCACAGAATTAAGCAAGATTCTAATTCACCTTCAATAAGAAAAATTGCTACTTATTACAGATCACAGTCATGCATTGATTGAACCAAGGATGGAATACGCATTTTAAGTTATTTTTTCCCCATGTGTGGTGTCTTAGTTTTTCACAGCTGCTATGACAAATATCACACACTGGTTGACTTAAACAACTTGAATGTATTGCCTCGTGGCTTTGGAGGCTGAAAGTCTAAAATCAACATCTCCACAGTCCTTCCTTTTCTCCAGAGTCTGTTGTATTCTGGTGCTGACTTGCTGCAATCTTTGGAGCTCCTTGACTTGTATCTCTGCTTCTCTCACATGGTGATTTCTCTCTTTGGTCTCCTCTTGTGGCTTTCTCTGTCTTATTTCTGGCTTCTACTTCTGCTCTGTTGTCTGTATCTTTGTGTAGATTTCCTCTCTTTTCAAGGACTTCAGCCATGTTGATTTTAAGGCCCACCCTGATTCAATTTGGCCACATCTAAATAGAATCTTCAAAGATAGTATTCACCAAAGAGACTGCACCTTAACTAATAATAACAACTTCAAAGGTCCTATTTACAAGTGGGTTCACACTCACAGGGATGTAGATTAAGATTTGAACGTCTTTATGGAGGACATGATTTAATCCCCCAAAGGTGGAATATCATGTCTACCAATGGGCTTGGACTTATAGGCCCTGAATCTAGCAAGTCTCTAGTATTTTTATAAAGGATAGCATGGTTGTTGCACTTCTTCTGGGTGGCATATTCTTATTTCTTTATCTCTCATTAGCTCACATTCATAAATGCACGTGTTTAACTTACATTTATTACATTTATTCCCTGTGCCAGACACTTTGCTAAAAGGGAGGATACACAGACGAAGATAACACAGACTCTACACTCAAGAAGTTCATTCATAGACTGTAGAAAAGATAGTTAAATAAATAGGCCATGGAATAAATATGTGTTATAATAGAAGCAAGTGATTCCCAACTATTTAACATTTTATCCTTTGTGTCTTTCAGGACTTTGGCCTCCTAATATCAATACAATCTCTATACCTAGTCAGATTTCTTTCTTTTGAGTTTTTGTAGCTCAATCTTTTTGTAGCCCTATGTTTTATAACAACTCTTCTGTCTTCTTGCTCAGCCCCACTAACTTTAAAGACCTTTAACAATCTCTCATATACAGTACTACATCTTTTATGTAGTGATAATAGCTATAATGAGGCATTACAGCAAACAAACTGCAGACATATCCTTTCTAGGATCTGGATTAATTGATGTATTTAAAGTATGAATTAGCTGTGAAGGAGAGATGTGTAGATGGAGGCAGTTTGATTGGGTCAGATTTAAGTCTATCATAGGCGAAAATGTAAGAAGTCCATTTTATCCTTGGTGTTTCATCCTGTACACACCCTGTCCCAAATTAAGAAAGGACTGCCTCTTCCCTACTTTTGCTACTTATCTTTTTATTATTTGGTACCAGCTTTTACTTACAACAACTCAAAATGTGAGGTAGATCATGTTCAAAGAGAAGAGAATTAGGCAAATATTTTTCCTAAAATGCTCCAGGCTTATTTCCAAACCTCTCAGGGTTCAGTTTGCTCTAGAAAGTGTGGAGTGGGGAAACTAATAGATGCTAATGGATTTTGGGGAAAAAATATTGGTCTGAATGGTGAAAACTTTGGGTAAGTAAAAGAGTCCAACATTTTGTACTGACAATGCACAATGTGAGCTGCCATATAGTCTGCGTATACATAAAGATACTAATTTAAGACAGAAGTACAAATTTTATTTCTGTTTTATGAATTAATGCTCTCATATTTATTATTTTCCTTAATTTTATTTCCTTTGGTTTATTTTTTCCATCTTTTTCTATTTTCTGAGAGTGGTTGATTAGCTCAATGATTTTCAGCCATTCTTGTGGAGTGTAGATATCAAAGCGAAAGAGTAAACAATAATGCTTTAAAAAGATAATATAGGAGTAATGGAAAGATTTCTTAAACAAGGACAAAATGCTTTACTTAAAAAGAAGAAATTGATGAAAGAATTAATATATTAATTTTAATGTATTTATTTTCATCAAAAGTCAGTGAAAACAAAAGGCACAGAATGAGAAGAGTTGCTAAAAACACATAAATGATTCATTCAAAACATATATTGAACTACTAAAAGCCAATTTTAAAATGACAAAAAAGTCTATTAGAAAATGGACAAGTGATGCAAACAGGCACTTCAAGGAAAAGTCTATTGAAATGACCAATAATCACATGAGTAATTGTTGTATCTGATTAATAATCTAGAATATGCCAACTATAATTAAAATGAAATAAATAGTACACGTCTACCAGAAAGACTAATGTGAAGAAGACTGAAATTTTACAACGACCGTGGTAATGATTCAGAGAGGAATAATCAATGAATGATAAAAACTATTAGATGGATGGATGACTGTTGGGATACAGGATATTTTCTGGCTCTCTTACTTCCCTGAAACTGGATGCAGAATCAAGCTTTTTTTTTACAATGAGTGATATTACATGATTAGTGCTATAATTCCAATGACCTAATATTTTATCAGCAGTCCTCTATTTAAATTCCTGTTGTTTTCTGGAACTCTGAGTAAAAAGTAGAATGGTAGAAGAGGAAATATATGTTAGCAGCCTCAAAAAGTATTACTTGTGCAGAAAAGGGATAGCTTCCCAGTCATCTGTATGGAAAACCTCTAGGTCTCTGAGACAAAAAGTATACGGTGGGATATCAGAGGGAAAAAAGCCTTCAATTCCTTTTACGACCACTATCATGAGACAAAGCATGAATTAATTAGTTTTTTTTCCCCAATTCAATTCATTTGGCTTATAGCCAATAGAAATCCTTCCCAAAATACTGCAATATGTTTTTATTTTAATTTTGAATTACTCCATGTTGATGTACGTACTGGTCTTTGTTTGAGGGCATCCGTTTCCTCTTCTATCATATAATCATTATACAGTATTGAAATTGTTTGTCTTTCTCAACAGACTTTAGGTTTCATGAAGAAAGGAACTATAATTATTTTTTAAACAATTTATTGAAATGTAGCATTCATACACGAACATACATAAACAATAAGTGTCCAGTAAACATTGTGAACTTACAAAACAAACATGCATAACATCATACAGGGCTCCCAGACATCACCCCACCACACAAACACCCTGCATTGTTGTGAAACATTTGGTAAGAAATTATTAAAGAGCATAGTTCAAGTATTACTACTAACTATAGTCTGTATCTTACTCCCCTATACTTTTTTTTTTTGTTAAGGATTTATTTATTTACTTACTTTTATCCATTTTTACCCTCCCTCCCCATTTCTGCTGTTTTTATGTCCATTCGCTGGGGAATTCTCTATGTCCATTTCCTGCCCTCCCTTTTCATCCTTCTCCTCCTGTCTTCACTGGGATTCAATCCTCAGAACCACCAATGTGGGAGAGAGGCATCCTACCGTCTGTGCCACCTTAGTTCCTGTTTGTCAGCGCATCTCATCTTGCCTCTCTCTTGTGTCACTCTTCTGTTATGTCATCATCTTGCTGCATGGCTTGCGAGACCTGACAGCACACCCACTCGCGGGTCCTGGTGGCACACCTGCGTGCTGGGCCTGGGGTGCTCGCCCGCTCACGGGGTCTGGTGGCGCACCCGTGCTCAGGGCCTGGTGGTCCACGTGCCTTCTATATTTTTCTTTTTTAAAATTTTTACCAGGAGGTCCTGGGTATCCAACCCAGGTCCCTCCATATGGAAGATGGATGCCCAACAATTTGAGCCACATCCATCCCCCTGCTATATCTCTTAAGGTTGACCAAAGATACCTAGAGTTACAGTCATCTCCCATACAGGATGGCCATATAATAAATCAGGCTTAGTTTATCACCAGTATTCTAGAAACCAGACCTGGGGAGAAAAACTAGGTCTGGGGACACATGCATGGTTTCTAATACAGCCTACCCTGATTATCAGAACTATAATTATTTTATTGTTTATCATTATTTCTTGTCCAGTGTAGGTGCTCAATAAACTTTTGAAGGAATACATCAATCAATCACATAACACATTTTGGGGGGAAGTCTTAAGATGATGAATTTGTGAAGGCTAGTCTATGCCGTTATATTCAGAAGTTATGCCTAATAATGTTATTGGTGTTCAAAGGAGTCATTCACTTATGGATGAAGAGGCTTCTGGAGGAATGGGTATCTTTGTATGGAGCAGAGTTGGGGCAAGGGCCTTCTGGGTCTGGGTAAGGGGTTTTTGAAGTGGGAACATGTACAGAATGCTAAAGAGATGAAAAATTAGCCATCTCCACTGCACCAACTTTTTAAAAAATATCTCTATCAGAGATATATAAGAAAAGCTTATGGAGTCTCGAATTTTGGTCTAAAGTGTTTGTATTTATTGTGCAGGAAAAAGATGAATTTTGAAGTTAATGTTATGATTTAAGCAGTATTGCAGGGAGAATTAATTTTATGACCATATACATGGTGTGTTGTGGTGAGGCCAGGGGAATGGGGTGAAAGGCTGATTAGAAAGGAAAGAATGAGCCAGACTTTCAGAGAGGCTCTCAGTGACTGGTTATGCATGCAGGAAAAGGAAATAAAGGAGTTAAAATGGTTCCTTTTTAAATAAAAAGATTTATTTATTTATTCCTCCCCCCGCCCTTCATTGTTTTTGTGCTTGCTGTTTGCTCTCTGTGTCCATTCACTGTGTGTTCTTCTGTGTCTACTTGTCTTCTCTTTAGGCAGAAAGGGGGAACCGATCCTGGGACCTTCCGGAGCAGGAGAGAGGCACTCAATCTCTTGTGCCACCTCAGCTCCCTGGTCTGCTGCATCTCTTATTGTCTCTCCTCTGTGTCTCTTTTTGTTGTATCATCTTGCAGCACCAGCTCTTCCACACAGGCCAGCACTCCTGCATGGGCCAGCACTCAGTGTCAGCCAGCTTGCCACATGGGCCAGCTTGCCTGCACCAGGAGGCCCCAGGAATTGAACTGACCTCCTATATGGTAGACAGAAGCCCGATCACTTGAGCCACATCTGCTTCCCTAAAATGGCTCTTGACAAGTAGCTCATTGAGACTTAGAGAATGAACTCTGCCTTTAAGCTCTCTTTTATTTTCCTACTACCATCGTTAACTGTGGGACTTTCTTTCCAGGACTCTGGTCCCTTTTCCACCTCTGCTCCTCACTTCCTTCTCCATTTTTCTTTTTCTTTTGCTATTTTGCGCACACATTCTTCATCTTTTTGTCTTACGCTTTTCTATTTCTTTTTTTTTTTCATTTTTATTTTTTTTATTTGAGAAGTCATTTTAGTTTTTTATTTGAGAAAACAATCATACATACCATACAGGATTCCCATACATTGCCCCACCACCGACACCTTACATTGTTGTGGCACATTTGTTACAAACAATGAAAAAATATAATCATAATATTACAGGTATCTATAGTCCATACCTTATATTTATTGTATTTTTCCCACAAACCATTCAATTATTGACACCATGTATTAGTATTTTATATTTGTTATACTTCATGAGAGAAATTCTCAGATTAGCTTTATTATTTCTTTTTCTCCTTTCCTTTCCCATACAATCAAACCACTTGGGATAGAAGCTTGTACATTGTCTGTTCTCTTATCCAGTAATTGAAGAAAATTGACTATATACTATATGTATGTTAGGGTTACAGTTAATTAGGATAAAACAATGAAAAAAAATTGCAATATCTTTTCTTCAAGTCACTTAACTAACACTGTTATACATTCATTCATTCATTCATTCAATCACTATTTATTTCCTGAGTTTATATATTTGAGTAATACGTGATATTGTTTTAAAAATATTTCACATTTGGTCTAAGAATGCTTAAAATATTTTCAGAGTTTATCTACACAAGATGTAGAAGGATACACACCACATAGGTTACCAAAGGATTAAAGTTGGATGTTGGGAAGGGAATAATATATATATACAAATTTGGTTTCTTCCAATGAGAAGGTATTATTTTGTAACTTAATAAAACTAATAAATAAATATCAAATACAATGTTATGACTCTTGATTAGTGCATCATTTTTTTTAATATGTCTTTTTCTTCATGCTCCCCACTCCAAGTCATTATTAAGTTTACTTCCACGACTTTAATTTTCTCTTTCTTTCTTTGGTGCAGTGGCTTTTAAAAGGAGAGAAATTTTTATATCCCCCAGGCTTTTTTAGGGTTGCCAAATTATCACACTTGTTTCAGCATTAAGGTTTCCTCTTAATTTAAATAAGTGCATTGTTTTTTAGTCCAAAATATGTATTATCCATATAAAATTCTTGAGTCTTACATATATTTTCTGCTCATGTCTTTGATTTGAAATTTCTTCCCCCAAAACTATTGCTTTGTGTTTAAATTAATTTTATATTATTAGTTCTTTGAAATTCCCTGAAATACAATTCCCATTTTCATGTATTTTTAAATTAATTGCTAATAAAATACTTTTACCTTATTCTCCAGCTTCTGAGAAGCCAGAGAGAGTGGGCATCCGTCAATAGGTTTGCACGTCCACTTCCCTCCCAATTACTTCCCATCCCCAAGAAAGACAGAAGTCTTTCTTGACATGTTTAAACTCTTGATAAGAAATCTGTCTCAGCTAAATATTCTATCCTTTCTATGACATCTTTCCTTTTTTCTTTAAAGCAGTTGTCCTAGAATTTCAAAATTAAAATGAAAACCTATCATACTAAAAGCTTAGATTTTCACTTTTTTAGTGGAGCTGCATAGCAAAGAATATGTCTTCATAAACTTCTTCAAGCAAGAGGACGTGTGGCACCAGGATTGACAAAGTATTGTATTAACTGTCAGATCTGTAACGTTTTCTGGCTCTATCACCTCCCTGGTAATGGATGCTGAGTCAAGCATATGGTGTTCACTGCTGAAAGTGACACTACACTGGTTTTCTTAACTCCTCAGGAGGATCTTTCCCTGCCAAGTCAATTTGCAATGGCTTGGATCTTTCAATAGTCTTTTGGTCTCACTCCAGAGTTCTAGAATATCAGATGATGATGACCTCTTTGTGTAAGTGTCGATTTTTCAGAAATCCAACTTAAAATCTAAGGTTTTCAGCTTCTGAACTTTAATTTTAAGACTCTACATATTATCCTTTGACTCCATGGAGGGATTTCTTGGTAACTTGCTAATATGCCATTCAGTTTCTCTGGAAGCTTTGGCTTATAGCCCTGCAGAAGGATAGGCACAAAGACTGGGAAGGTGAGAGCCAGATGAAAGCTGGCAATGCTACTGCATGCAATTAAGATTTACAAGTGAGGGAGCAGGAAAGAGGTGAAAGCAAGAGAGGTGTGATGCCAAGGATGGAAACAAGCAATAAATAAGAGGCAAAACAACAACAAAACACTTTATTTGTTATAGTAGTTATGGAATCTCAATTGTTAGGTGAATATGGAGGAATTTGGTATAAATATGGGGTGGGAAGAGGCAACATGTATAGACCATGTTAACAAAGTAATTCCAAGAATATAGAAAACAGAAATATGTTATAGAAAACTCATAGATCCAAAAGCATGTCTTTTTTTCCTTTCCTCATTTTTCTTTATTAACATCTAAATTTTCTTTGGATTGAAGAAATTTAAAAAAAAACATAATGCTGCTCATTCCTAACATTTTTCTGGTAGAATTTTGTTTTTTTCTATCTATGTAAAAATTAAGTTGTGTGGAAGTTGTAATATACATTCAAATAATAAATTAATATTATCTGAAGGCTTTCTATGTTTAGGGTGAGTATAAAGGAGTAAGACATGGATTAAGCTTTCAAGCTCTCAAGCAACTTAGAATTCTATGTTGAAAAATATAAAAAAGACAAAAGAATAAGAAAGATTAGCTACCACATCTCTCCTTTCCAGAACATTCCTTCTGAGGTCAGCATTGTCATTGTTAGCAACACCACCATATCTCACATACTATTAATGGTTTTCCTTTTCTTTTTTAAAAGCATTATTAAACATACAAGTGTCTTTCTTTAATGGCCAGTAAGAATTGGAATGGGTGGATCAGTGGATATGCACTTTTAAAACAATTTTTAAAAGGCTGTCAATTTTCTTCACAATAGCCATATGAATATATATTCCAACTAGCTTTTTGAGAGTTTCCATTTCCCTTCACCATTGTCAACATATGAACAAATTTTTAAATTTTTGGCAAAGGCATATCTTGTTTCATTTGGTTTCCCCCCAGTTGCCTATTCCTTTCATATGTGTATTTGACCATTTATGTTTTTTTATGATAATTGTTCATTATATAATTTGCCTGTAGGACAAGTAGTTTTTCATTTCCTTATTTATTTTTTTAATTATTATTATTTTTTATTTTTAAAGAAGGTTTAAATTACATAAATATTACGTAAAAAATATAGGGGATTCCCATATGCCCCATCCCACACTTTCCCACATTAACAACATTCTTCATTAGTGTGATACATTTGTTACAATTGGTGAACACATACTGAAGCATTGTTACTAAACATGGATTCCAGTTTACTAATTTATAGTTTACACTCTGTCCCACATAATTTTATGGGTTATGACAAAACATATAATGGCCTGTATCCATCATTGCAATGTCATGCAAGATAATTCCAATGTCCCTAAAATGCCCCCATATTACACCTATTCTTCCCTATCCCTCCCCTCAGAAACTCTGGTGGCCACTGCCTTTATATCCATGATAAAAGTTCTTCCATTGCTAGAATAATAATAAGTCTATAATAAAATAATAGTAAGTCTACTTTAGCCCATTGTTCTTTCTCCAATCTTGAGGATTTAGGGATGGTAATGCTCACTCTGTTTCTAACTGAGAGGGGGCTTAGATCCCATGGGGCAGATGGATGGAACTATCTTGTGTGCAGTTGCAGACACTCTCTATTCCTTGGGATGGGCATTGTCCATCATCATTTCCTTGTTAGTTGTCTTGGGTGAGTCCAATGAACTGGAGAGTAAGTGTTGCATCTCTGCTGAGATTCAGGGCTCAAGCGGCACATGGATCGACCAAATATTTAGGTCTCTGGGACATATATTTCACAAGTGTAGTGCTAATTATAGTTGATTTTTTGGACCTTTATATGGTCAATGTGGTGGTTTGGCACTATATGTACCCCAGAAAATCATGTTCTTAAAGCTAAACCATTTCTGTGAGTGTAAACCTCTTGTAAGTAGGTTTTCATGAAGTTACTTCAGTTAAGGTGTGGCCCAGAATAGGTCTTAATCCTCTTACTGGAGTCCTTTATAAACAGGATGAATACAGAGAGAGAGAATGAGAAAGCTACTGAATAAAGAAACTGAAAGCAATGAAAGTTGGAAGAGAAAGGAGAGACTAGCAGATGCTGCCATGTGCCTTACCATACAGCAGAGGACCCAAAGATTGCCAGAAGCTGGTCTTCAGGAAGAAAGCATCAGCTTGATGATGCCTTGATTTAGATATTCTCATGGCCTCAAAACTGTAAGCTTGTAAGATAATAAATTCCCATTGTTAATAGCCAACCTATTATATGGTATATTGTTTCTAGCATCCTAGCAAACTAAAACAGTCCAGATATTTATCCTTCACTATTAGATATGTTGCAAATATATTTTAGTCTATTTATTGTCCCTTATTTTGTTTATGATGTCTTTTATTATAAATAAATTTGAAAACTTAAAATAAAGTCTAGAACATAAATTACAGTAAAATAATATACTGATATTTGATATAAGGAAAGGCACAGTTAGGGCAATAAAAATGTGTTATGGTCTCAGTTTTCTGTGGGATCTATCCTTGTTCAGATGATGAGTTTTAGCTTGCTTTCTTGAGAAGCATATGTCCTAAAAGAAAAGTTTTCATTTCCTTATTCAACTACCTGCAAATGAATTGCATTTGTTTTTCTGCTACCCAACCATTTCATTCCATAGAATCTCTACTATTCAGATTTCCTCATTCAGAGCCCTTGTCTTCAATGTTTGATGCTCTGTAAGGGGCTGTGTATACCCATAGCTCTTTATAAATAATTGAAAGAGTAATAATTTGCATATACAGTGGCCTGTAATTGGTTGTGATATACTCACTAGTAATTCTGCATGAGGGATGCTCCAGTAAAATAGATTGTGCCTGTCTGTGTTTATTTTGGACAGGTAAAGTACTATATGCTACGCTGAATTTTCATATCAAGTTTTAATTAGGTTATCCTGCTTGAGTTACCAAAATAACCTGCTCTCCCCAATAATGACAGTGGAATTTATTTAGAAATGAATATCAGTGACTCATCTCTATATTTCAGCATATAAAAGAACTCTTCTCTGTAATAAATTCAAGTTAAATATTTTGTATCCTAATCTAGTCATGTTTACTGATGGATTTTTTTTAACTGAAGAAAGCTGCTTCCAAGCCAGTGAATGGGGATATTGAGGTCAGGGCTCTGCTGTAAGTCCAGAAAGCACTTGTTACCCATCTTTGGGGAGGTAAGGAGAGACCAACCTCCTCCTTCCTATGCCCCCCTTTTGACCAAAAGCAGATCAGAGTGGAGGGAGCATATCTCCAACTCTCTCATACTTTTGGCGTGCACATACATACTATAAAAGCCTCTATTTCAAAATGAGAGGATGGAAGCTTTTGTATTGTTAGGACTTACAAAGCAGAATTAATTTTTTGAACTTTGGTATTTTCAAGTTTGGTCAAAGTCAAAACATGGTAGACTGCAGAAAGAACAGAGTAATTATGAGTTATTCTAAAACTTCTGATTTATTATGTTTTTTAACCTCATGGAGGACCTAAAATATTCTTACCCCAACCAACCAAGGTAAGCTTCTTCAGAGAAGGAAAGCTCAAGGTGCTGTTCAAAAGGCTTTTATAATTTGTAGATGACTTTAAGACTGTCTTAACCTCATCATTCATACAAACAGGCACTTACCGGCTCCATATTGGGTGAAAGGCACAGTACACACCCAAGAGAGCAATGAGATGGATTTGTTCTCTTGCTCATACAGAGAATGTATCCTCAAGTAGTTTACAAGTGGTTTACAATCTAGTTAGATTCTCAGAGATGAGAAGCATATTTTCATAGATACAGGAAAGAAGGCTATATCCATACTATGAAGGCATTGTATTCTAGGGGCCTGGCCTTAAGTCAGTGGTTATACCTTGAGAATGTATTTTCTCATGGAAACAATGGTCTGCTTTGTTAGAGCTATCACTTCTCTTGAAACAATAGCCATTAGCAGAGGGGGATATTAGAAATAAAGTTCTAAAGTGGCAGAAGTGATTTTGTGGAATGAGAGGTGTGGGGGGAGTCAGAGGTAAATAAAAATGTGGGAAGTTATATTGGAAACAACTTTCCAAGCATTCCACATGGAGATTTCAGCTTCCTGAATGAGATACTCTGATAATGAGATAGATCACTGGTGAGGGCACAGAATCCTATTTCATTCCCACAATATTTTGTAATCATCTCTCCCCTCTCCCCCAGTGAAATTAAGTTCTTTCTGGTGAAAGTTTAAGAGAAAGAAAAAGGAAGAAATCCTTCCCTGACCTCTCTCCACATATTCCCTATTTTGGGTAAAAATTAGCTTAAGGAAAAATTTTAAACTAAGTAATTTCAACTCACTACTTATTCCCATTCTACATCACTCTTGAAATCTCCTTGATTCTCTTTCTCAGGATGGCAATGTCCTCATGAAGTTGTAAAGATGACCAAGATCTCCCTTCCTTCCCAAACTACCACAGTTATTTCTTTCCATCCATCCACAAACAAAGCACAGATTACATTGGAGGACTTAAAATCACACACACACATTAGGAGAAAAGTACAGTGCTTAAACAAAAAAGATTGAATGATTACTATCCAATCTTACCTGTACTCTTTGATTGTTGATCTAATGATTCTGTAGATGATGGAATTTCTGACAGATAAACTAAGTAGATTTTTTTAAAATGGGTTATGTGAAGAATTTTATGTAACAGGAAGAAAGGTATCACTACTAGATCGACTCTTACCAGGAACTGGCTCCTGGTATTCACATCTTTGAGAATTTCCTACTTTCATAGTTCCTTTTACTTCTGCTTTTCTATATTCATAGTTTCCGTTAAAGTATGAAGTTCCACTTTTTGCTGTTTCTGTTGTAACACTAATCTTATATCTCTCCTCATCGCTCAGTATCTCCAACCCATCTGATAAGGTGCCCCCCATGCTTGGTTACCTACCGCAGATCCAATAGCCTATGCTGGGCTATGTACACAAGCAGCATCACACACTGGGCCTATGGTTCAAAATCCTATATGCAAAATGTTCACTTTTCTCGTATGGTTGCAGTTCTCTCTGGCTCCTCTTTCTGCTTCCTGCTCTGCATTTGTGCTCTCTCTCAAGCCCTTCAGTTTGGTGAAAGAGGCAGACCTACTTCCACCCTTTGCTTCATATACATTTTACCTTCTTCCTTTTGCCTCCACATCAAGGTCAAAACCTGACCTCCACTATGGCACCAAAGTCTTCCCTTTGTGCAAACTGACCTGCAGGGAAGACCATAGTACCTTGAGGAACTTCACCAGAAAGAATTTCATCTAGTTCATGTCCTGTGGTGGTGCATCATTAGAAAGTAAGAATTGTTCCTTTAGCAACAAAGGTGGGGACTCCATTGAGGGCAGGGAGAGGGGGGCAGTGGACCATGGTATTTTTTCATATATGTAAGTAGTTACAACTTGTGGTGTTCATTTTTAGGAGTTTATGAACCGTAAAATTCTAAATTTCAAGTGGTATCACAAAACAGTTAAAATCCATTGTTAAAGGGGTGGTTTGAGGATAAAGCACTAAGGGTGGTACTGATCAACCAAATTTGCTTACATGAATGAGAATATAGCTGAGTCTCCAAGTTCTCCGGATGAAGAGGAGTCAAACACAGTATTTCAAGTGGTGGGCCTACCATGGAAAATAGCATCCTGAGAAGATGAATATGCTTTCTTCAGGTATTTAGATTGAACATATGAAATGGTCATTTTTTGTGGTCAAAAATGGCCAAATGCAGTTTCATATGGTTTAACTACAGTTAAATAGTGCTGCTGAGAGCTGGAGTGGGTTCATATGGAAGGTGAGAAGACGGATTAGAGTGACTGTGGCAGGGTTTTTATGTTAGCCTAAGGATTTAAAGGCCTTCCTTATCCATATGGGTTCTGGAAACCCTGAAGGTTTTTGAGAAAATCTGCAGCATGATAAGAATGGTGTTTTTGGAAAATGTACCTGAAAATGGAATTCAATGAAGGGATATCAAATCTGACAGTGCTTAAAGCAATAAAATGATTTCCCAGCTCTAATGAGGGGTATCCCATCACCCATCTCTTCCCCAGTGGGTGGACTAGTCCGCATCCAGTGACTTCTTCATATATGTTCCTATCCATTTTTCTTGCAAAGGAAGAGGTAAAGAATTCATCTGCTAGAAAATACAGATCCATGTTTAATTGACCTCCAAGTAGAGAAAACTTTTGTACACATAGAAGTAATGAGAGAAATCAGTGGGAAATTCAATAAATTTGAACAGTAAACATTTGAAACTTTCGCACATAAAATACCAATAAAAATAGAATAAAAAAGCCAAAAACATCTTTAAATATCTTGGCAACAGATATGACAAAAGTGATATATCTTAATTTATAGTGTGTTCATACATCAATAAGAAAATTCCATCATCCTAATAAAAATTAGACAAAGGACATATTGAGAGACAAATCATAAAAGAAAAATAAAACCAATAAACACTTGGAACTATTCAACTCAGTAGTAAAGACAAAGTGCAAATTAAAATATAATAAAGAGTTATTTACTTTGCCTATCTAATTAAGAGCTTTTTAGAGCTACTATTCAATGTTAGTGAGTATACATCAAGATGACTCTACATATATTGCCATTCTGATATTAAGTTGTTACAGCCTTTCAAGAATTTGCTAAATTATATTAAGAATCTTAAATCATATCATGACCCTTAAAAATGTTCACACCATTTGATTTAGAAATTCTACAAAGAATTAAAACAAATGAAGGCATCAGAGCTGTAGGAACAAATTGATGTACGAAGATATTCATGCTAGATAAATCTGAGAAACAACCTTTAATCTAGAGGGTTCACAGATACCAAAAGCCAGAACCTACTTTAACTGGTTTGAACAAAAAAGGAATTTAGTATAAGCGGCTCACAGAATCCTGGGGTTGCCAAAGTGAGGTTTAAGGGCGATACAGCCACACTGTCAGGTTACTCCGGTGAAGAACCACAGACTGCTGGGCACAGACCCCACGGCTCCCAGGATCCCGGGTACCAGAACTTCCGCCATCACAGCCCCTAAAAGCTAGACATTGACGTTGCAGTCGCCGATAGATATGGATCTGCCCGTTTCCTCCATATTGTGTTCTTCCTCATTAAAGTTTCCTGCAGGAGTATCTGATTGGTAGAACCCGGATCACATGCCTTCATCTCAACTGCAAGGAAGGCTGGGAGGGAGGACAGGTGTGTGGGGAATTTCTCATGGGCCCAGCTAAAGAAGAACAAATGTCTACCACAAACTTAAATATCCCCAAATAGGAAAAGAGTTAGATAAATTATCCATATCCATAGGATGACTTCATATGGGGCCAATTAAAAAGTCATATGTTAAGAACATTTAATAACATAACAAATAAAAACATACATATGGCAATATCTGAAATCAAATCCATGAATACAGAATGGTACCATTTTTAAAAATAAAGGTAGAGAGGAAAATAGAAAGTAACATATCAAAATGTTAAGTATAGATTTAAAAAAGAGTGGATTTTATTATCTTTATTTTTTTTGTATTTCATATAATTAACAAAATAATGTATTACAAAACAATACAAAAATACAAAATACAATAATTTTGTAATAAAAATATCTATTCAAATTTTAATCCCTTATATGTTTAACTATAGCTATTAAGAAGTTATCATTGAATTTACCTGGGCAGCCAAAGCATAACAAATATCCACTTTAAATGTTGATCTCCATCCATAGTCTGTAAATATCATTACTTCAAAGGAGAGAAAAACAGCTATTGCCGTTCTACCCACGTCCTGGAAGCCAGGCTAATTTTATCCAAATACATCTTGAAAGTGTAGTTGTCATTCAGCTGCCTAAATTCCATTGCATTTTTTTTTTTCATTTTTCAGCATCCAACTGTTCAGTTTCTGCTCTCACAGCTCTGCAGAAAGATATCACTAACGATCTTCTCCTTGGCAAATCCCATGTGTCTTTTGCCAGGCCTTGTAGTACTCATTCTCATAGCTAGAGTACACTTTTAATATCCTTCTCCTTTGTCAAGCTTCTACTTCCTTGTTCCTGTCATATCATACCACACAGTCCAAGGTTTCCTTTTTCCATCCATTCATTTGTATTTGTAAGCAAAGATTTATCTGGCATTCTGTTATGTTCCAGATTTATTTGTGAACATGAGCCACAAAGTCTTTTCCCTAAAGGAATGTACACTTTGGGGGTGGGGGAGAGAAATATTCAACAAGTCAATTAAATTTCATTTTATTCTTTTTGACCTATCTCTGCCTCACATATAGTCTTTTCCTTCCTGCCATCCTTTAGTGTTGTCATTTGTTAGTGTTCCCACAACCTCTCTCCTTATTCCACCCACTTTTCCAAGTGACCTTATTCTTTCTCAAGGTTTCCACTAAACTGTTTAGTCTTAATCTCAGTCCTGAACTCATTATACAATTGCCCTTCTGAAGATATCTCTACCTGAGTGTCTGGCAAGCATCAAAACTCAAGAAATGTCAAGATAAATTCATCATCTTCCTCTCTAAACTTGCATCTTCATGAGGGCTCTCCCAAGCTGAGGGACCGTAGCTTAAGGACTACTGCATAATCTTGGAGAGCATATGGGGTTTGCCATTGTTGATGATTTATTTGCCATGACTCTGATCTCCCAGTGTACCAAATAAAGATTTCTTAGTAGAGGTGTTTTGGTTTTCATCTCTGGTCTTCCAGAACAATCCATTTTGTAAGTACAGTCAGTTCTTTATTCTACAAAATATAGATTAAGATAAATAAATGCAACATGAGTGGCACATTTGCACACCCAGTTCTTGGAGATAAGCATATGCCTCTGTTCCAAATTAATTTTTGGAAAGTTTTAGATAAAGTAACCCAAGAACAATATGTTAACATCAGAAATCTTGGTTTTAGTTTTCCCACAGCTCTTCAATAGAAGGTTCCTGTTAATATTATGTGATGAGCATGGTCACATCTCAGCTAGGACCAGATTCATACTATACTTTGAATAATCGCATGTCAATTAACTCTTGTGTTTCCTTAAAGGCTCATTATCTCGAGGCTGTCAGTCACTCGGTCAAGAAAGATAACAAAACTGGATAATTTCTTTTCTATCTCTACCTAGGGTTTGAATATTTTACTGGGAAGTAAAGGAAAGATGTGTACCTTTGAGCAAATATTATTTTCTGCAGTTAACTCTTGCCCTTGCTATTGTCAAAGATTATTTCAGATAGCTTCCTTTTTTTTGGTTTATTTATGTGTTTAAAGATATCTGGGATATGAGCGAATATTGAATATATTGTACTTTCCAAAGTTAATTCTTAGGCTTTCTCTTTCTTTAAAAATAAAAATCTGGGAACTGATGTGGCTCAAGCCCTTGTGCACCTGCTTCCCACATGGGAGGTCCCAGATTTGGTTCCTAGTGCCTCGTAAAAACAAAAAAACACAAACAACAAGCAAACAAACTGAAAAAAAAAAAAAAAAACAATTCAGGAGAGCTGATGTGGCTCAGTGGTTGAGCACTAGCTTCCCACATAAGAGGTCCCTGGTACCTCAAAAAATAAAATAAAAATTCAACTCAGGTGCCTAATGTGAGCTGAGCTGACACATTAACATCCCAACCCAGCAAGGCACAGATTTCCATCCTGCTCCTTGATTGGAAGCCTGGGATGCAAGTGGGCTAAATCCATAGGCTCATGTCTCCTTACCCAGCTGAGCTACTGGACTTTGGGAGATGCGGTCTCTTTTTGAGACAGCAAAGATGCTGCCACAAACCATGGTCCCAGCCCTGGCAGGAATTACACTGGGGCCCCTTGGTAGCTACTGATCTCTTCAGAAACCACTTCCTTATTGACTGGAAAACACTCACAAAGCTAAGGGTGAAATCCATGCATATTTTATAGCACAGGTTTATTACAGCAATTAAAATCTGATTCCAAACCTTCCGAAAGTGCTTGTGTTTTTCCCTCAAAACTTTTCCACGCCGCGTTTCTTTTGACCAAGGAGAAGTGTCTGATGATTCCGTAAAGCCTGAGCATCCTCTCTCTTTCCTCTGCCTTTATGTTTTCATCCCTGGCTCTATTTTTTTCTCTCCTCTCTCTTATTTTAAATCTACTGCATGCAGGGGGAAAAAAGAGCAATGGGAAGGAAGGTGTGAAACAAGTTTTCATCTCCTTTTACTACTTCTAGAACAATAAAAACACTTGTAACAACAATACCCACAATAAAGAAGCAACAAGGCCAGACAAGCAGAAAGAAATCCTCTAACTTACATTCAGTTTGTTTTAAACTCCAGCACTTATTGGAGCTCATTAAGAGAGACAGTGCGTGACAGTAAGACACACAAATGGGGAGAAGCACTTTTTAAAGCATTTAGGAAGGGAGGAAGGAAGGAAGGAGGGAGGGAGGGAAGGAAGGAAAGAAGGAAGGAGGGGAGGAAGGAAGGAAGGAAAGGAGGAAGGGAGGGAGGAAGGAAGGAAGGAAGGAAGGAAGGAAGGAAGGAAGGAAGGAAGGAAGGAAGGAAGGAAGGAAGGAAGGAAGGAAGGAGGGAGGGAGGGAGAGAGGAGGGAGGAGGGAGGAGGGGGCAGGGAGAGAAAGGCACAATGCACAGATACAGGCGTGCAAAGCTGGAGGGGGAGCAGTTATTGCTAAAGGTGTTCATCTCCTCCTCCCTTTTGGGTATCTTTGTATACACATTCCAGCCCCAGACAAAAGGAACAGGGCAGCTTTAGAGCCTTCAGAACTGGGGGCTGAGGAGGCGAAGGAAGAGAGGAGCATGATTGATGGAGTTCTGGTTGGCTTATAAAGGGCAGCCGGGAGTGCAGGGAAATAATCAGGGAAAAGGGCGTCCTGGGCTGGCTTTCTCAGAGGGGCGAAATGAATCCTGCTCCTCTGCATTATTAAGTTGTCAGGCGGGCTGATGATGAAAATCTGAAGGTCAGGCATAACAAGAAGCACCTTATGGGGGGGTCACGACCTTTCTGGAAGTGCTACACTCATGTTTATCTGCACCTAACCCTTATCCACAATTCTTCATTTGATAAGAACACTGGGAGAGGGGGAGGCAGGGCGGAGTGTCTGCTCATATGTATAAGCAGTGAGTGAAATTAGACTTCCCGTGAAACTGATTGTGGAGGCTCAATTCACAGCGAAAGATAATAAACCAAAAGGACACACGAGGGATGCAGGCAGAAATTGTTCGCTACAGTAGAACTCAATAAAGGGAACGGGAGCTTTCCTAAATGACAAATTTGGTACAGTGGTGCTAAAATCAGGATTCTCCCTGGAATTGCCACAGCAATTCACTCTCGGCAGCACCGCTTTTTATTTACTTTGGAGATCCTAATATAATGGGAAGGGGGTGAGGGAGGCTGCTTTTTGGGGAATGTTTATTCCTTTATCTGCTTGTTTTAAGCCAATGACTCAAAGTGAAGGGCCGTCGGAAAGAAAAATTCCATTTGATTTGGATTTCTGTTTGTTTCGAACTGGAAATGGACCAGCAGTGTTCATGCATCTTGTCGGCATGCGTTTGGGGTGAGAGTTTGTATTTTTCATTTCCTAACTCCTTTCCCAGGTGTTCTCCTTTCCTTGGGAACTGAGGAAGTGCTTGGGATTCTCAGCTGGGATTCATAGACCAAATCTCTAACTGATCACAAAAAAATAAACATATCAGTTGTAAAAATAACACTGGAGCAGTTCACAACCTACACTCAGGCTTCTAGCGACTCTTCCAAATCTAGTTGTTTATCCCTATTTGTAAAAAAGAGCATTCTTCAGATTTTGATTCTTTGGCAGTAATGTGTAAAACACAGCATTTACAGATTCGTTGGCTTTTAAAAGTAGAGGTAAGTTTGAAATCGCACAGAAAGTCTGGCAGAATGAGGACAGAAAACAATTTACCTATATGATTTTTTTAAAAGGCTCAAAGTCCAGTAAGGACTTTACCTTCCCAAAAAGGAATTCTCAAAAATCCAGAAGGAAGGAAAATTTTGCATAATGACCTGTATATTTCGTTTGCTTATGCCCCTTTTCAAGGGTGTAACATGATTTTCAACAAGATATTCTAAGGTGGCTTCATTGCCAAAATGAGTAGACTGCTACTTGAGTGTCTGATACTGAATATGGATTTTTTTGTTGGGACACTCTTTAGATTTTCGTCAGGTTCCTAACATCATCTCCACAAGTTATTTACCATCCCTCCTGCCAGCCCATGTATACAAATAGTTATTCCACATACCCTAAGCCACAAATAAACTTTTAAAAAGTCCAGTTCGGTTTCAATTGTATATGGGAATAAATGCAAAAGTTCACTATATAACCAGACAATCCATCACTCATGCCCTGTGCATTGAAAGATCATCTGTGCTTTTTGCTTCTCAAGTATCATCCCTGTGTGACTACAATGGAATTTCTACCTTCCCATTGCATACATATTTCTAGTTATTTAAAAATTGAATATCCTATATAAAAACAGCATTGGAGCATACAGTGAAATAAGAATATTCCGTAGCAATGTTATGCCCAAGCATATTTTTTTCCCCCCTTTGGCCAGAAGACAAAATAGGTTTATAATTGATGAGACTCACTGGCTAAAACTATGTGGACACAGAAGTCAGACTAAGGGAGAAGACTGACCCTCTAATTGCTAGTGCAGCTGACACATCAAGCTGTACCAATACTGACTTCATATAACATAGGACAGCTGCTGAGAGATGAACTCACAGGAATTGTCATTACCTGAGTGTTTTGGGGATGGTGGTTCAAAGCTGTGCTGAGTTAAATAAAAAATGTGACGGCTAAAGTAAGGTAGATTTTGGAATGCATTTTACATAATGTCGAACAGAAAATTTTAACTTCATTTCTTATTCAAACCAATCTTTACAAACTCAAAGTTCAGCTTGTGTTTATATGCACCCATATAATTGGCTGAGCTGTCCTTAGAACTTAAAGGTGAAACTTCCGGTGACATGGCAAATCATCAACTACTCAGCCACATCTGAACTAGACAGAACATTACAAATAATAACTTCCCTTTGGTTATGCAATGAGTGAGAATGAATGTTTATTATTTCTTTGCTTTGATTATTTAAAATCTGTGGGTTTCTTCTTTAAAAAGTGGACTTGAATCTGTTGGCAATAAAAGATACATACATCTTAAATAGAATTAGACAGAAACATTTACAAATAGAATTGCAGATATTAGAAGTAGTGTCATTATCAGTCGGTGGCTGCAGGAGTGGAAGAATAGCCCCTGGATCTCTACCCTCTGGTTATCAGATTTTTATTACAGGTCTGTGCTTCCTGGCCTTCACTGCCTCATTCTTGGAATATGTTGTTTGATCTTAAGAAATTCTTGTGATAAGATTGTATCTGTGATTCTAAGACATTGATTTGCCTAGGCTGGCGTCCAGTTTTATATGACATTCAGGAGGTTGTCATAAAACATCGTTAACACTTGGGTGAAAAGAAGGGGCTCATGTACTGAAGCCTTGATACTCAAAGTGAGGTGTACTGGCAGCAGGGGGGGGGCGGGGGCGGGAGGAGTAGCTTATTAGAGAAGCAGACTCAGGCCTTAGCCCAGATCAGCTCCATCAAAATCTGTATTTTAACAAGATCCATGGTGTTTTTTATGCACAGTATGGTTTGACTGTACTAGAGGCTATTTGGCATTTTCTTGGGCTTCATTTGGCTTAGCAGAGGGCCAATCTGCTCTTGATGACATGGCAATTTCAGATACCTGCTACCTCTGTACCACGGTTTTCGTTGGCCGGCAACTATTGACAAATTCGTAACCTTCCTCTACTTGTCTTCCTCCTGGCCAACCAGAAAGTATCAGAGATACGTTGAGAAAGGTGCTGGAGACAGCACTTTTGGAAGCAGAAATCCCTAGAGAAAAGAAGGGCTCACATTTTTGACTAAAGGAATTACTCAAAGGGTAACAAATAACAAATAATAAGGTCCAATAGCAAATACCTGTGCATCAAGTTAATTTTAAGTTGAAATAACAATAATAAATAAACATAGTCTTCTTTTGCAGCAGCTATGCCAAGGGAAAAATGTGTTCTATGCTCTAGATATATTTTATCTGTTCCTTTTCATTCCTTATTCTTCATATATGACAAAAAAAAAAGTACTAAGTATTTTTAAAGGCATTGGGAAGTGAATGCTACGTATCACTATGCCCTTTATTTTATTTTCAATTATGCAAGAAAACTCTACTCTGGCTTTTTATCCTGTTGACTTATTTTTATATACTCTTAATTTCAGAGGGCAATCATTTCAACTCCCTTTTTAAATCTCAGCAGGCTAGAGCTTGGCACACAAATTGGTTGGCCAGGTGCAAGTTTCATTACAAAATATGACAAAAGTCATGGCTGAAATATAGAGCGGCAAAAATGTCAGAGACTTTTGCCAAGCTGTGGCAAAACAAGGCCAACTGTTATTAGCAAGGGGCAGAGGGGCAAACTGGGGCGGGGGTGTCTGTGGGCAGTATGCCATTTGCATAATGCTCAACCCAGCTTAAAAGAAAAAAATAAATAAACACTTTACTGCTGTTTGTTCTTCTTTGAGTTTCTTTTCATGTTAAAAATAAAACAAGGTAGATCAGAGAAATAAAGGTGCAGAAAAGAAATGAGATTGGAAAGGTGAGAATGGAAGATTTTTAATGATCTCCAGCCTGACAGTCAAGCTCCCTACTTCTATCCCACTGCATCTCAAAAATTTAGAGTTTCAGCCACCACCATGGTGTGAAGTGCTGCTGTAGTACACACAGTTGATGTACCATTGAGCAGATGCTGCAAAATAAGGATGAAACAGTTGCTGGTTTGTCTTAGATAATCACAGCAGATTAAGCAGTAGTTTCATTACAGTGTTTTTACTATGCATTATTTTTACTATGCAGCGTCCTTTGAAATAATGGGAATTGATTTCAAAGATCTTTTGCATATTACTGATACTCAGTAATGTTGCCGAGTAAAACCTTTTCCATCCTGCCACTGTGAAAAGGCACTAATTGGGGAAGAAGAAGGTTTCCCCATGGAAGGCTCTCTTCCGCAGATTTGAGGCTGGAAAGCAATTGAACCAGGGAAGCTATATGTGGGCTTTTGTGCTTTAGCAGCTGTAGCTCTGTGTCCTGATTTAGCTGACCTAAAATTCACGTGCTCCCAGATCACAGAGCATTGGCTATGCTGTCCTTGGTTTCCCCTTCTTGGCCCTTACCTACCCCCGCCCCCCTCACATATTTGTCCTGCTGGATAAAACAATTGGAAATGTGCTGATGATGAATAGGGGAGTTGAGAGAATGAATGCAGAGAGACAGATTGTCAGTGTTTTCTGAAACGAGGCACAAACCTTAAAACACATTGGATTTTTTCCTTGATTTTGGGCCATCTTTGTGCAGAGTCCATCCTACCTGCCTATGTGGCTTATTTCGCTGGCTAAAGTATCTGCAAACATATTCCCTGATAGACACGTTGAGAGGAGACAGACCTTTTCTCCCTCCTCTCCAAAGTTGCCTTTATCACTGATTGATTTGGCAATAAACCCTTCATCCCTCTTAGAAATATTTTTATATCTATGTTGTTTTTTTCTCCAAGCCATCACCTCTGAATCACTGGAAATTTCCCCTTGCTGGGAGTAGGGCATCTTCAGTGTTGGAGAAAGAAAGAATGGTAAGAAAGGAAACAGGCAATCTGGATTCCAGTGCAGGGTCTGTAATTAATTAGCTATAGGACTTAAGCAAGATAGTTAACTTCACCAATGCAACTTTTTCTTTGGAACAATTAAGGCAGCTTTCACCTTTACCACTTTCACCTTTGAGGAGTTTTGCTATTAAAGTTAAACTCCCCTCCAATAAGTTGTTTGCATCACTTTATCAAGACTGCAAACAGATCAGGCTGTACTGAGCTGCAGAGGTTAGGAACAGGCTGGAAGCTTTACTGATTTTATATGACAAATTCTAGCAACAGGATGTGGCAAGGTTTTTCCTTGCTATTTTGCATAAGGAAATACTTCAGCAGAGAAAGTCTATATAACTTTCTAAAATACTTTATATGATAAGGTTGGATGGATTTAGTAGTAATATTCTAGAATGATTATAAATACAATTTGGGTGGGAACAATCTGTTTTAATATACTTCAAGGATAAAATCATCAGCAACAACCCAGAAGTATCTGCTGTTCTAAAAAATTTTGCGTAAAATCCAAAGTCAATTGGCTCCACCAAAATACTTAACTCATTATTATTTTAATTCCATTTTTTAAGCATTTACCCTTAGTCATATTGCAAAGTTTTGCATACATGATCTCATTTTTGTGTTGCTTATTTCATAATATCCTCACACACTTTCCCCACTCCCCCATCCTCCATGCAATCACGATCTCCTTAACAAGGAAGGAGGCTGAATGAAGTTTATTGAGCTCAGTGGACTAGACTATAATTTATTTCCAATTGGGTAGATAAGAGTCACAGATGAAAATGTACTCTCTTCCAAGTTCATTTTTCCCTGGTCAATGCCCCAACGTTGTCCAATGATAATGTCATGCTATGCCCTTTGGTATTTTTATACAGGCCCCTCTTTTAGGTCTTGGAAACCATGAAAAGTTGACAGAGCATGTCTCAATGCTTCAGGGTGGCACTTTGCTTCGAGGACTGAGGGTGGTTATTCACGGGATTGCAGGAGTCTTTATCTCTCAGGATAATTTGAGCTAAATGTACAGGGGCACGGGGAATATGGAAAGTTTGGAAAAGTGGAATTTTTTGTTATCTCCCAAAGCCGCAGAGATGTCATCACTTCACTTATATTAACGGAGTCCAAATTAACCCTTCAGTCCAGCATACTTTTTCTTGAGCACCTATTGTGTGCAACGTCTTATGCAAAGCATCTGGGGTACAGAGTTAAAAAGATCTAGTTTCTGCCAACTCAATGTACATGCTTGGGGAAGACACATAGACAAAGACATAACTTCAACGTAATGTAATAATTCTAAGGCAGATGGATAAACATTGAAAAAAGGAGGCATTTGCCCTATTACGAAGGTTTAAAATCCCAAAGTAATCCTGGTTCTACCACATAGGAAATTATATCCTACCTCTACTTACCTATGTTTATAGCTCAAGTTAGGAGAGTTAAGCTTTGTTTCTCACATTTCTTGTTGAAAAGTCCTATGCTGGTAAAATTCAATGTATCAGTGGGAGAGGTCTGTCTTTCTGTGTTAGCCATATCCTAGATCTCCAACTGAAGGGGGCAGCGAGTTAGTTTTTCCTTCAGCTGGAAACAATTTTTTTTACCTAAGTCCATTTATTTGAAATAATCATTTCGGAAGAAGCTCAATTTCGCTGGAAAATTCAGAAAAGATTTTAGTTACCGCTTCACATAATAAAATAATTTTGTAATTAGAAATTCATTTGTCACTCTTTTACTGAGTAGGAAAAAGTAACACATGTATTGCTTTAGTGTAAATCCTGACTGTGGAGATTATTTTTCCAGAGAATTATACCATTATACCATAAAAATGTCAAGGCACAAGTTTACTGTTCCTACTAATATTCTAAAATATTCTCTTAGGCTGACATCTCTGTCAATTAAAATTAAACAAAATTGCATTCTGCCATATACACTTCAAGTAGGAAGCTTTCAAGTTTATGGCTGCTCTTTGAATTGATTTTTAAGATGGCATCTGTAAAACTTGGCTCAAACAAGATGAGGTGGGATGTATTTAAGGACCAGTCAATTTTTTAAAAATGTTTTTAAAGATCATAAATTGGCAGCCAGACTAGATTGCACATGTCTCCAGGTTTCTCGGCTATTAAAATAAATCCGATTCTTTTGAATCGAATGTTTGTACTGACATAATTCAGTGCCAGCATGCTTCTAACTTGTTTTAGGTTTCCAATATTTTTTACAGAGAATAATATAAACAAGGAAGCACATTAGTGTTGCTTCCAGTTGCTCAATTCACACAGATTTGGGAAAAGTCCTTCTCCTGGTGTTTCCCACAGCAGAGCAGAGCGAACGTGCTTTCTCACGGGACCATCATTCTCAGGAAAGGGAGGGAAGGGCAGTGTCGGCAGCGAGGACTTTTGGCAGAACTTCGCGCCAATAAAGTCTTTGGGGAGATCATCCTCTGTGATAGGAAGATGAGCAGAGTAAATCTCTGTTCCAATTCCTCTAAAAGGAATTTAAGAAGCCTTCTCCAGGCCCTATCCCTCCAATTGCCAGACTTTAATGTGCAATGTTTTATTGGTACATTTAAAGCAAGTAGTATTTAATGATCTAGTTTCTTAGGGCCAAAATACCTCCCTTATTCTTTGTTAAGCACCTTTTGGAAGCTGTTTGGGTCACCTGGTTGCCACTTAAGGGAAAGAGATAATATCCTAAGGAGCTTAAAAGGGTTTGTGCCCTTTCAAGCATGTTTACAAATGGCATTCTGGCTTGGCTGCTGACTCGAGTGATTTGCAGGGGGTGCAAAATTGGTATTCTTAATGACAGATTCTCTGTATGGACATATAGGACGTGGTATATCCAAAAAGTGATAAGGGTCGGGAGGACATTTTTCTTTGCTTTGAAGCGATGAGGCTGGGTTGTTTAGTGACCATCAGACAAAGATTATTTGGAGCTTGTCCAAAAGGATAACATCTTCCAGAGTTATCATATGTAAATACCCATATATTCTAAAGGGGCAGTGTCTTGTCCAGTTTTTTCACTGATGAATTCCCTATCCTAAAGATATAACTAACACATAGTAAGAACTCCAAAAATATTTGTTGAAATTGTAAATAAATGAATAAATAGATTGATCCACTGAGTCCCACTTCCTTAAATATTTCTGCTGCAAGAGTGGGGTGGCTGAAAAGGCCTAAGGGCAGAGTCACAAACAGATGAAGTATCCTTGGGATACCCATTCTGGATGGGCAGAGACCACGTAGGTATATGACACTCTCTAGAGGAAAAACCAGGAGACAGACAGAGTTTGCCTTCATCCCTCTAGTTTCCATCCTATTTCTACTCCTTTTCAATCTTGACTTCTTGTTAGCCATGGTGTCTGTGTTTTTTCTCTCTCTACTCCAATTCTGCTCTTGTTGGGTTCAGGTGGGTTCCTCAGAGGATGTCTTCTGCATGATGCATGCCAAATGACAAAAGTGTAGATTGTCACCAGAGGGACCAATCCCAGGAGCAAGATGAAGAACCAAGCAAGTGTCCAGGCATGGGTGGGGCATTACGCATGGAAAGAGCATGGTTCCTTCTTGAACCAAGTAGCCAGGACCTCTCTAAAGCGGTTGGGAAACCATAATGAAAGCAAGAGGACTGTTCCAGAGAAGTCAACATCTGTTCTTAGCCACCACTGTGTGGGTGACCTGACAGTTATCCAACCATAGAGAGTTTGATTTAGAGCATTTTCCTGTCTGACCCTCAATCTGGAAAAAATAAACAAGCTCATCTTTAACATGAATCTCTGGCACTCAAATACCTGTCATATCTAATACAATATTGAAGAATTTATTTAGTTGTATATTGATTCATTCAATGCATTTTTTCATTTAATAAATACTTATTAGGCTCCTACTATGTGCAGAGACAATGTTCTAAACATCAGGGATACAGACAGGAGCAAAGAGAAAACACCACCCTTTCTTATGGAGTTTATATTCCAGTGGGGAATATAGAGAATTAAACAAGCTAAATAAATACATGGAATAAGCAAGTATATATGGATGTATATGTGTGTTTCTGAGTGTGTGAGTGTGTTTGAGTATGTGTGTATGTGTATAAAAAGTATTAGATGGTGTCTTAGTTTTCAGGCTGCTATATTAAATACCATACAATGATTGGCTTAAACAACAGGAATTTATTGGCTCACGGTTTCAGAGGCTGGAAGACTTCTTCCTCCTGGGGTCAGTAGCATCCTGGTTGGCCAGCAATCCTTGTTCCTTGGCTTTCCTGTCCCATGGAGATATCATCTCTTTTCCCTTTGGAGCTCCTGCTGACATCCTGCTTCTGGCTTCTGCCTTGTGACTTTCTCCTATAAAGTCTCTAGTATCCTATAAAGCCCACCCTCATTCACTTGGACCACAATCTAACTGAAAATAACATCTTCAAGAGATCCTCTTTATAATGAGATCACACCCACAGGGACATGTGCTATGATTAAGCACATGTATTTGAAGGGTACATAATTCAACCTACCATGGACAGTGAAAGTGTAAAAGATGATAAAAATAAAGCAGAGGAGGGGATAGTGAATGTGTGTGTTGGGTGGGGTGGCATGGTGAGGTGCAATTATTTAAAAGGGATTTGGGAAAGATTTCCTAAGTAGGTGCCGTTTATTATGATCTGAAGAAGGTGAGAGAGAAAATCTTACAGATATCTGAAAGAAGATCCTTCCAAGTAGAGGCAATAAAAAGGGCAAAGGCAGAAGCATTCCTGAATGTTTTGAGGAATGGAGAGAAGGCCAATAGCCTGAACAGGAATTAGAAAGCAGGAAAGGAAAGGGAGATGAGGTCAGAAGGATTAAGGCTTTGAGAGTCATTGTGAGAACTCTGATATTAACTGGGAGTGAGGTGGGAAACCAGTGGAGTATTTTGAACAGAGTTGTTTCACAATGAGCCTTTTGTTTTAAAGGGCTCTGTGCTTCTGTATTGAGAAGAAACTGAATATAGTCAAAGGTGAATCCAGGAAGACCCCAAGTTGGCTCTTGCACTAATCCAGGAGAAGATTTATGACTTGGGGAGAAATATAATTTGTAAATACATGAGGTACTAATATCTTTATTAGCAGCAGTAGTAGAGAGTCCAGGAAATTAGAGGCAGATCTACGATTAGAATACAAATCTCTTCTATGGGAAATTGTATGCTGGCCCAAGAGTTCACTTGTCATCTTTACACGGATAGTTTCTCAATTAAATTTGCACACCTTTTATATATGTATTCAACTGAAATGTCTTCTTGAATATCTCCAAACATTAAGCATAGTTATACCCAGTATTGAACTCATAATCTCTACTCTCTGCTACTCCACCTGCCATCTCTGCAGATTTCCACTGAATGGCATTTCTATCCAATCTAATTAGGTAAATCATAAAGGAGTCAATCCTTGACTCTTCCCTCTCCTTCACCCTCTATCCCAATCCAAAATATCTCTATATTCTGTTAGTTTTCATGTACAATAGATCTCCCAGACCTGTGTGCTTCAATTTGTCTCTATCACCTCACCATAATCTTGGCTACCATCTTATCTCATGGACTAGTTTTTGTTGTTGTTGTTTTTCAATTTGCCATCACTTTTGGCTCTTCAAATGCATTCTCTCCAGCCCAGGGATCTGTGTGATCTATCTTTTCAAAACATATATTTCATTTTTTCACTTTACTTAAAATTTCGAGGACTTTCCACTGCTCTAAGGATAAGGAAAATAATCCCTAACTTGGCCCTCAAGAACCTAGTTCCCTCTTGCCTATTACAAATTTATGCCTGTTGTCTCAGTGTAATTCTTAGTAGCACCCCCTTTCACTTTCAAAGGTACTCAGGTTTGGTCAATAAATTATATGGTCACCTTTTTCATGACCAAGATTGGAGTGAGCCAGGTTATATTTTCCTCTAGTAAGTACCACAATCATTCTCAACATCTTAAATAAATATTTTGTGAACAATCACACTTGCCTTGATGGAGACAAAATATAGGTGCTAGCAGCTTGAGAGCTCATGTTTTTGTTTGTTTGTTTTTTAATATTTTCTAACTTTCCCTAGAGAAGAAAGGAGGGGCCATGGGGCCTTTGACCCAATGAACAGGGAAAAAAGAGGTTGGTAACAGGAAGACATTAATTCATACCCTATGAATTTGAATGATGTGTTTTTTTACACCTTCAGGTTAAGCTCAACCAGCAGCCCAAACCACAGTTCAACCTTTTGCAATTGTTATAAACCATGGAAGAAAATCCAAGCCCCTTGATTTCTTTTTAAAAATTGATGTCTTATATGATTTGGTAAAAAAAAAAAAAAAAAAAAAAATTGATGTCTTAGTGTAATTAGAGTCATTTTATGATACATTTAAGAAGAGGACATGGACCTCTGCTTTCTGATGAGAAAATAAGAGAAATTTTCAAAATAAATAAACAAGTGTTTTAAAAAGGAATGTTGGTCTTTTCCCAAATCATGGTTGTGGATAAGTTACTTAACCTCTCTGTGCAATAGTTTCCTCATCTGTGAGAAAGGGTAATGTATCATTTCTCTCCCAGCACAATTGTGAAGATTAAAACAGTTAACTTATGAAAAATGTATAAAACAATGTTTGGCAGATGGATTCTGAAGCTGTAGGATATATAATATATTCTTATTATCATTTATTGAGCCACTACTACAAAACAACCTACACATATACTACTCTTCATAATTAAGTATATTTTTTAACATTTTGACAGAATATATACCTACCTTGTTATCCACCAATACCTTCAGTCGGCAAACATTTTTTAAAAAGAGTGAACACAAATAATACTTTTGGATTTCAGATACTATCAACCTTCTATCCTTTGACTATGTGCTGAGAAAGAAAAAAGATGCTTCTGGGTCTCTCAGTGGTTGACACCCATAGACAAACCTTCAATCTTCTTTCACTCTGCTCTGTGCCCCATACACCATTTGAGACAATCCTCTTTCCGTCGCACAAATTCTCCTAGGTCATGTCCACCTATGTTGCTTTACTTACTGATAGTCACAATTATAAATGAAGTATACATCACATCTGTGTCTCCAAAGAGATTACAATCTAGTTACATAGAGAAAACATATTCATACAACCATAAGTCAACAAGCAAAATGAACGAATTTAACATTACTTTCCACATTTAAAGAATCAAAATTCTATGTATATTCCTTACTCAAAGTCAGTTTTCCTCTTGAATGAACATTTTGATTGTTCCCATCTTTCCTAAATTCCTTTAGCTAATTGACTTTTACTTGTCTCAAACTCAGATTTTGCTAATAGTTTTGCATATTCTGGGACTTCTTTTCTTATTTTTTGTCCATAAATTTATTTATTTGGTAAACAGGCAATCCTTGATGTTCTGCATATGCTAGGGTGAGAACACAAATATCAGCATGTTTATATCAAATTGACTTGGACCCTCATGCAATTTTGAAACCCACTTTGAGACTAAAGTCAGTCTAGTTTGTTATTGTGAAAAAGATCCCCAGAGGAGCTTGGCCTGACCCCAGAGTTTTTCCCTTCACTGCTAGAGGGGGACTCAGTTATTCCACACTAGTGCCTGCTTCACTGCTCACTACATAATTGTTTATTATGATTCCAGGCAGACGTTTATGATAAATAATGAAGACTTGCTCTACATGTAGATATTTACATTTTATAAATGTAGTCCAGGTTTCTCAGCTCACACTAGCCTGGGGGGGGGGGAATAAACAAAAGGGTGAGGATAACAATAAAAATGGCAATGAAAGCCTCCCACAAGCAAAATGACTGGACTTCTCATCCTCCAATTCAAGACCTTCCTTGATTCTGGAAGAGGCCCAGCATAATTCAATATTCTTAACTATGATGGTTGGAAATCCTTCTTCTATTTCAAGTTAGTCTGCTCTTCCCTCTGTCATTTCCAGAGGCCACATTTGTCCTTGATCATCTTTATCTTGCTCTCTCACTTTCTGTGCTATTTATCCCTGGTTTCTCCTGATGACACAGTTGAGTTGAAGGTTTGTCATGGTCTCATAGTATCATACTTACTTGTTACTGCCAACTTCAAGCATCTGGTTACCCATGTAGTCACTGCTGTCGGGGTAGGGAAGAAAGCTACCCTACATGCAACTGTTACTATTACGCAAAAAACTAGGAGTCCTATCTCAGTTTATTCACAACATATTTATTTGACTTTTTTTTTTTTTTTCAGTTAATGCTAGCTTGTTCTCTCAGAACTTGGCAGAATTTTTAGAAAGACAGGGCAAAAGACAATATGAAGATTAGTGAAGAATAGACACTTGAATTCATATATCCTCACCAAGATTTAAAAATATCACTAGAAGATTACCTCAGTGGGTACTTCAATTCTCTCTTTGCTTAAGCGTGTTGCTTCCTCATCTAGTTACCTTTGGAGGTAAAGCATACTGCTTGACACACCTCACCTGAGAGTTACTGTCCTACGGGATAGCTGGTAAGTTCAATGTATCTGGTCATTTTAGATAATGTAGAGTAATAGTTCTTGACTAAAATGCCACTGCACACTGATTTATGGTAAACCTTTCAGAGAACCCCAGAAGCAGGTGAGATGTCCAGGTTGCTGTTGTCCCTGTTACAAGAAGCTCAGGGATCCAGGCTTTTTCTATGGTGATACCTTGTAGCTCAACAATTCCCTAATATGGAACTACCAACCTGGCTCACCAGTTCCATCACCTTGTTCTAACCCACAGGAATGAGAAGGGAAGTAGTGGATGGTAGACTACTTTCTTTTATGGAGGTAGTGAGGAAATTGCACAGATCGTATTTGGCTTACATTCTATTTGCAAGAGCACACACATAGCCATACCAAGGAATAAGTAAGGCTGAGGAATGTAGTCAACTTGGGTGGCCATTTGCTAGCTAAAACTCAGGAAAAAGGATTCTATCACTAAAAAATAAGGGCAGAACAGCAATCAGATGACAGTTAGCAGCCTTCTGATGCCTGCTAGGTAGTCTACTGAGCTGAGCAGCTCACATGGTACTAGAAGAAGAAGGTACCTGCTGCCAGTTAGAAGTAATGCCAGGCTCTTATTAGAATTTTGCTTCCTGAATTCATGAGAAGAGCCATGGCTCTGTCTCCTGGAACAGCTAGTTATACTGTGGGGAAGTGCAAACATGCAACCATAAGAATAACAGTGGATGTTTTATGGATGTGATCAGACACTCAAGGTTATTTGAGTCTTTCTCTTCTTTTAATTAACTTTTCTGTGAAAAGTTCTTGAATTCCAGACTGTGCCCAGGACAGAAAAGTATGAACAACTAGTGTCAAAAGCACGGCAGAGGGCCAAATCCCATGGTTACAATGAAAAGTAGGATCGATATAGTATCTCCTCCCAAGGAACTTAAGACCTCGTAGAAGAAAAAAAACAAAACAAAAGAAAATAATTTCAAGCATTAAATGATAGCAAATAGACGAAAGACTGAAAAAAGGTATGTAAAAATGTGTGTCATGAGAATTCTAATCTACCCTGGGGTCAGTCATGAAAGGTTTTTCCAAGGAAGCGATGTTTCAGTTCTGACCTCCAAGGTGAGTCAGAGGAATTGAGGCTAACAGGAAGAAATATAAGGAGGAAATAGCATATGTGAATATAGGAGGGTAAGCCAGGCAACTTAGATTTTTTTTTTTAAAGGTTTATTTCTTTCTTTCTTTTATTCCCCTTGCCTCCCACCCCCTCATTGTTTTGTGCTCACTGTCTGCTCTCTGTGTGTTCTTCTGTGTCTGCTTGTCTTCTTTTTAGGCAGCACTGGGAACCAATCATGGGACCTTCCCGAATGGAGAGAGGCGCCCAATCTCTTGTGCCACCTCAGCTCCCTGATCTGCTGTGTTTCTCATTGTCTCTCTTCTGTGTCTCTTTTTGTTGCATCATCTTGCTGCGCCAGCCCTCCACATGGGTCAGCTCTCTGCTCGGACCACCTTGCCACACGAGCCAGCTTGCTTTTCACCAGGAGGCCCCAGGAATCGAACCCTGGACCTCCCATATGGTAGACAGGAGCCCAATCACTTGAGCCACATCCGCTTCCTTTAGATTTTTTTATCTTAGGTTTCTCACCTCAAAAATGGGAATAAAAATGTCTCCCTCTAAAGTATTTATTAAAATAATGAAGGTAAAGGGATTAGTAACAGACCTGGCAAAAGATAAAGTGCAACACCTGGTACCTTTTATTGTTATTATCATTCATATTATTTTTAGTCACAGAGGAAACTGAAGGTATTTTTATATAAATGAAGTCTCTTGGGTTGCAATATGGCTGCCACCAATCCAGGTAGCTCATTGTCTGCAAATACATTCAAGGCAGAAAATGGGGCCACATGTAAAAGGGGCCTGTTCTTTTATCAGTGAGCAAAATCTTTCCAGGGGCCCATAACAAATTTTTCCCTTGATTAATTTTCCACCCTTAGCTGCAAGAGATGCTGGAGAATTCACCAAACTTCTCAGGATAGAGTTAGATTAACTGTGAATTAGTGGCCTGGAGGTAGGCATGTCATTGTGCTGGGAAAAAATAAACAAGGGAGGAAGTGGATGTTGGCTGCTGAGTATGCAACGATCACGCCTATTACAATGGTTTTGAGATGACTTAGAGAGGCAAGATTTTGTTGATTTCCTAGGCTCCCCTTTGCCAGCCCCACAAAGAACAAGCCTTTAAAGAGTGTGCATTTAAACAGTCAACACCCTTAAAGCATACTACCAAGCTACAGTGGTCAAAAATACATGGTATTGTCACAAGGATAGACATACTGACCAATAGAACCAAATTGATAGTTCTGATATAGAGCCTCACATTTATGGTCAGCTGATATTCAACAAGGCCACCAAGCCCCCTTAACTGGGACACAATGGCCTCTTCAACAAACGGTGCTGTGAGAACTGGATATCCATAATGAAGAGAATGAGGGAAGATCACCATCTCATACCCTATACAAAAATTAACTCAAGATGGATCAAAGATCTAAATATAAAATACAAGACCATAAAGTTCCTAGAATGTTATGTAGGATAGTATCTGTGAGATCTTGTACTAGGAAATGGTTTCATAAACTTTACATGGAAATTTGAACAGTGAAAGAAAAAAATAGATAAATGGGACCTTCTCAAAATTAAAAAAAATTATGCTTCAATGAAGTTTGTCAAGAAAGTGAAAATGCAGCATACTCAATGGAAGAAAATATTTGGTAAATGTTTATCCCATAAGGGCCAGCATATATAAAGAAATCCTACATCTTGAAAACAACAAGACAAGCAAACCATTTTAAAAATGGGCAACAGATTTGCATAGACACTTTCCAAACATCACTAGCTATTCTGGAAATGCAAATCAAAACTAAAATGAAATATCATCTTACACCTATTAGACTGTGGCTATTAGAAAAAACAACAACAGAGAACTACAAATGTGGGAGAGGATGTGGAAGATAGGGAACACTCATCCCTTGCTGGTGGGAATGTAGAATGGTGCTGCCATTTTGGAGGACAATGGTTCCCCAGGAAGCTAACTATAGAACTGCATATGATCGAGCAAACTCACTTCAATTCCCAGAAGAAATGAAAGCGGGGACATGAAAAGATATATGCACACCAATGTTCATAGAGGCATTATTCACTGTTGCCAAAAGTTAGAAGCAACCAAAGTGTCTGAAAATAGGTGAGTGGATAAGCAAATTGTGGTATATAAATAGAATGGAATATTACTCAGCTGTAAGAAGGAATGAAGTATTGACATACACAACAACATGGATTAATCTTGAAGACCTTATGTTGAGTTATGTAAGCCAGTCACTGAAGGACAAATAATACATGACCTCACTGATATGACCTAAACAAATTGAGCAGGCTTACAGAGCTAGAGTCTGAAAGATAGGCTATCAGGAGACAGAACAGGAGTAGAGTGTGGTGAGCCAATGTTCAATATGGGCAAAAGCTATGATAAGGTGGAAGGGGGTGGGTTAGCAGTGGATGGAGGTGAGAGTGGTACAGGGATGTGAGCAGAGTTGATGGTGCTGGAATGAATGTGAGAGTGAGCAGGGTGATGGGTTGAGTTGGAATATCCATGGAACTGAGGGGAGAGCTGGAGCAACGAACAGGTGTACTCAGGGGATTTGTAGGTCTGTGGTTAAAACTACAATGGTGGGAATGTTATTTTAACAAATATGGTAGGGGAGTATTACTGCTGCAGGGCCTTAGGGTGGGGGAATATGAGGGAAAGGGTGTACCTGGGGCATACATCTAAGGAATAAGAAAGTGATCATCTTGTCATAGGGTGTTAACTCAGTGGGTGGAGACCTCCACAATAAACAAGAAAATATTAAACTCTTATCCTAGGGAACCCTGCTATATTCTCAAATAGAGGGGCAAGAGTCTCTCAAGAACACAGGCAGTGCCTAAAAAGAAGATGGACCAATATGTCAAGCTCTCACTATTAATGCATTTAACTATGATACTTATTCTTCAAAAATTGCAACTTAGTGACTACCATGGATTTCAAGGGGAGGCAGAGGGAAGAATGGATGGAGCATAGGGCATTTTTAGGGCATTGGAATTGTTCTGCATGATCTTGCAATGACAGATAGAGGCCATTAAGTATTTTGTTAGAACCTATAAAAGTGTACATTGCACAATGTAAACCATAATGTAAACCATTGACCATGGCTAGTGGAAATGTTTCAATATTTGTTCATCAATGGTAACAAATGTACTATACTCATGTAAGATGTTATTAAGAGGGGAAAATGTGAGAGGGGAGAGGGTGAGGTATATGGGAAACCACTATATTTTCAACGTGACTTTTCTGTAACTTAAACTTCTTTGAAAATAAAGTGAAAAAAATAAGACACTAGGGGAACATACAAAAGAAATTGTCACTGTATGTAAAAGATAACAGATCTTATGGTGACGAAAGATACATGCAAAAAATTATTTTATATTTTAATTTTTAAATTATTTTATTTATTTATTTATTTTTGTTTATTTATTTATTTTATATATTTTAAAAGATGCTTAGATTACATAAATGTTACACTAAAATTACAGGGATTCCCATCTTCCCCACCTCTCACACCTCCCATAACATCCCACATAAACATCTTTCATTAGTGTGGCACATCACCTGCAATGGATATACACATCCTGGGGCTTTGCCACTAAGCATGGACCATAGTTCACATTGTAGACCACACTCTCTCCCACACAGTTCTGCATGTTATATGCTGATGTAAAATGGCCTATATCAGTCATTGTAATGTCACTCAGGATAATTCCCAAGTCCCGAAAAAGTCCCTGTATTACAATTGCTTTTCCCTCTCCCTGCCCCAAAAGCATCCAGTGGCCACTGGCTCCACCTCAATGTTGTAATTTCTTCCATTGCTTGAATCACAATATGTCTACAACAGAATACCAGTAAGTCCACTCAAGTCCATAGCTCTTCCCCCAATCCTGAGGAGTCTGGGATGGTGATGTCCACTCCACCTCCAAGTGAGAGGGGGCTTATATCCCATGGATAAGATGGATGGGATTATCCTCCCTGCAGCTGCAGACTCTCTCCATTCCCTGGGATGGCCGTTGTCCATCATCATCTCCTCGCCAGCTGACTTGGGTGAGTCCATTGAGCTGTAGAGTAGGAGTTGCAGCTCCACCGAGTTTCTAGGCACAGCTGGCACATGGACAGGCCAAAGGTTCCAGTCTCTGGAAGTACACCTACAAACTCCAGCACCTCATATAGGTTTGAATAGAAGGGACTGATGGACCATGTGCAAGGAAGATTTATTGAGTCCAACTCTGTCACTCTCAGGAGCACAGATTCCAAAGTATACCCCACTGATAAGGCATCAATCTCTGGAGCTATCCCACCTTATACAGGACCTGGGGGTCTCTAGAGCCCTCAGGAGCCCCTCTGTGTGGGGTGATATCCACTTTCATGTTCTATGAGATCCTACTGAGGTGTGCATAAGCGTTACCTCTGGGATGACCTCCCAACTCTCTTTGAAGTCTCTTAGCCATATGAACTCATTTGTCTTTACCTTTTCCCCCTTTTATTCAAGGTTTGGAAGGCTCATCCCCAGGAGTCGTGTCCCACGCTGGGGGGAAGATAATGCATTCATATGCTGAGTTTGGCTTAGAGGGAGGCCACATTTGAGCAACAAGGAGGCTTTCAGGTGGCAACCCTTAGGCACCCCATAACAATAGGCTAAGTTTCAATTACAAGAGCAAAGACTCATAAGCCCAGTCATCAATAACAAGAACCCATCAGTGGGCCATCCTCTTTTGCCAGACACTGCCCCTGCACTAGGGGGACTGTTGCTGCTCCCTTGGAGAATGTGGCAGAGCTCTCCAGGCTGGGAATTCAGTATTTTCTCATTTATTGAGTGATTCTCCAACCACCGTGACCATGCCCCACCCCTTGATCATTTGAACAATTTATATATCTTTCATGTGTATTCAGGTGAACTTCCTCCCATGAAACCCCCATCCCAGACACCCCCCACCAATGATCCTCTCCAACTCCCATAGTAACCCTTCTGGGATCTAAACTTTCCCTGAAGATGAAGCCCATATAATAGCCAAATACAGTTAATAGGAAAATGAAATATTAATGATAAGTTTAAATGTAAAAGATAAAATACATGGAAACTTAAAAAGAAAAACACTAAAAATAAAATAAAATTAAAGGATTGAGATATTCAAAAAATGGGAAAAAACAAAAAAATTAAAAAAAAATTTTTTTTAAACATTTTTCCTTTTATCACTGCATTATCGGGTGTACAGTCTATACTATGGCACCTGCCCCCTCTCACTCCCCAGTGTCTCCCAAATTTTCGTTTAATTTTCAAAGAAGTTTTAGGTCACAGCAAAGTCACACACAGAATACTAGAGACTCTCATATACCCAACCTCCTCTCCCTTTCCTCACCCCATATTAAAACCTTTTTGTATGTGGATGTTAGCATTATTATAACTGTTATAGAGATAGTAAAACACAGCTACTAAACATTGTCAATGGTTTACAGTATAGTTTACAATTTAGATGGTACAGTTTAATAATTTTTTATGATATTTACCATGTCCTGTGTCCGTCACTGTAAGGTAATGAAAAACATTTCCCCTGACCACTAATATCCCCTGTTTGATCTTTTCTGTTCCTTCCTCCCCATCTCCCTGGGGCACATGACACCCCCCTGTCTTAACTCATTGGATGACAAGATTCATAGTTACATGCAACAAGAGGTCTTTACACGCTGATGGTCCTCCCCTATTAGGATCCACCTTTGCTCCTAAGAGACACCCACCTATCTGTTTCTGGGTGAATCAGTCCTCCCAAAGATGGGGATCCATCCCCTTCCCACTCACCCTGTGGGTCTCCGCTCCCCGACACAACACATTACGACAGTATAAACACTCACACAATCCCCAGAAGCCTATTCCAGATGTGTCCCTTCCTGAATGCCCCCTCAACCTACACCACAAACCAGTGACACTACATTGTCATATTGCCATAAGAGCATTCCCACTCCTGCACTTTCAACCTCATACCCACAAATCCCGTGTTCACCTGATCCCTTTCCCATCTCTCCCCCCAGTATCCTTGGTATTCTAACCTGCCCTTCCTAATCTACCCACCTGTCAATCCTGCACCACCAAACCCAGTAATATCACTACCCACCTGTCCTAATATTCAATATGCAACTATACTCTATCACTTTACCATAGATTATGTCTGTAAGGGTGATGGCTGACAACCTTCTCTTCTCTTTCTGTCCCATGTTAACCTCTCGTCAGACAATGGTTCTCAGAGACTGCTCACTTTCCTCAATTCAAATCAGTGAGGTCATGTACTGTTCATCTTTCAATGCCTGGCTTACTTCACTCAACATAAGGTCTTCAAGATTCATCCACGTAATTCCGTGTGTTAGCACTTTATTCCTTCTTACAGCTGAGTAATATTCCATTGTATGTATGTACCACATTTTGTTTACCCATTCATCTGTTGATGGGCACCAGGGCTGATTCCACTATTTTAACAATAGTGAACAATGCCGCTATGAACATTGTGTGCATATATCTGTTCGTGTCTTTGCTTTCAATTCTTCTGGGTATATACCCAGCAGTGGAATCACTGGATCATATGGGAAATGTATTGTTAGTTTTCTGAGGAACCCCCAAACTGTCCTGCACAGCGGCTGGACCATTCCACAGTCCCACCAGCAGTGGATGAGGGTTCCTATTCCTCCACATCCTCTCCAACACTTAGAGTCTGCTGTTTTTTTAATATCTGCCTTTCTGATGGGTGTAAGGTTGTATCTCATTGTAGTTTTGATTTGCATTTTCCTAATAGCTAGCTATGTCCAGCATTTTTTCATGTGCTTTTTAGCCATTTGCATTTCTTCCTTGGAGAAGTGTCTTTTCAGGTCACTTGCACATTTTTTAAATGGGTTGTTTGTCTTTTTATTTTCGAGGTGTAGGATTTCTTGATATATGCAGGCTATTAGGCTCCTATCAGATATATGGTTTCCAAATATTTTCTCCCATTGGGTAGACTGTCTTTTTATTTCCTTAATAACATCCTTTGAGGTGCAGAAGTTTTTAATTTTGAAGAGATCCCATTTACCTATTTTTTCTTTTGCTGCTCATGCTTTGGCTGTGAAGTTCATGAAACCGTTTCCTATTACAAGGTCCTATAGATGCTTCCCTACATTATCTTCCAAGGTCTTTATGGTTTTGGCTCTTATGTTTAGATCTTTGATTCATCTTGAGTTGATTTTTGTAAAAGGTGTGAGATGGTATTCTTCTCTCATTCTTTTGGATATGGACATCCAGTTCTCCAATCACCACTTGTTAAAGAGGCCATTCTCTCCCCACTGAGTGGGCTTGGTGGCCTTGTTGAATGTCAGATGACTATATGTGTGAGGATTTATATCAGAACTCTCAATTCGGTTCCATTGGTCAGTATGTCTATCCTTGTGCCAATACCATGCAGTTTTGAGCACTGTAGATTTGTAGTATGTTTTAAAGTCAGGTAGTGTGATACCTCCAACTTCATTTTTCTTTTTCAATATGTCTTTGGCAATTCGGGGCCTCTTACCTCTCCAAATATATTTTGTAGTTAGTTTTTCCAGTTCCTTAAAAAATACAGTGTTGATTTTTATTGGGATTGCATTAAATCTGTAAATTAGTTTGGGTAGGATAGACATCTTGATGATGTTTAGTCTTCTTGTCCATGAACAGGGAATATTCTTTCATTTATTTAAGTCTTCTTTGATTTCCTTTAACAGTGTTGTGTAGTTTTCTGTACATAAGTCCTTGGCATCTTTAGTTAAATTTATTTCTAGGTATTTATTCTTTTAGTTACTATTGTACATGGTATTTTTTTCTTGATTTCCTCCTCAGATTGCTCATTTTTGGTGTGCGGAAATGCTACTGATTTTTTAGCATTGATCTTAAAGCCTGCGACATTACTGAACTCCTTTATAAGTTCTAGAAGCTTTGTTGTAGATTTCTCAGGGATTTCTACATATAGGATCATGTTGTCTGCAAATAATGAAATTTTTACTTCTTTTTTTCCAATTTGGATTCCTTTTATATATTTTTCTTGCCTCAGTGCTCGAACAAGTACTTCTAAGACAATGTTAAATAGGAGTGGTGATAGTGGGCATCCTTGTCTTGTTCCCGATCTCAAAGGGAAGGCTTTTAGGATTTCACCATTGAAGATGATGTTAGCTTTGGGTTTTTCATATATACCCTTTATTATATTCAGAAAGTTCCCTTCTATTACTATTTTTTGCAGTGTTTTTATCAGGAAAGAGTGCTATATTTTGTCAAATGCTTTTTCTTTATCTGTAGAGATGATCATGTGGGTTTTTTTTCTTTCAATCTATTTATGTGGTGTATTACATTGAGTGATTTTCTTATATTGAAGCATCCTTGCACACCCGGGATGAAACCCACTTGGTCATGGTGTATAATTCTTTTGATATGTTGTTGAATGCAATTAGCAAGTATTTTATTGAGAATTTTAGCATCTAGCTTCATTAGAGAAATTGGTCTGTAAGTTTCCTTTCTTGTGGTATCTTTGTTTGGCTTTGGTATTAGGGTAATGTTGGCATCATAGAATGAGTTAGGCAATATTCCTTCTACTTCTATTTTTTGGAAGAGCTTAAGCAGGATTGGTGTTAGCTCTTTCTGGAATGTTTGGTAGAATTCGCTATAGGCAAAGCAGACAATCTCTGGTCCTGGGCTCTTCTTAGTTGGGAGGTTTTTGATGACTGAGTTTATCACTTTACTTGTAATTGGACTGTTGAGTTCATCAATTTCTTCTTTTGTCAATGTAAGCTGTTTGTGAGTTTCTAGAAATTTGTCCATTTCCTCTAAATTATCATTCTTGTTGGCATATAATTTTTCAAATTATCCTCTTAAAATACTCTTTATTTCTGTGGGGTCAGTAGTGATATTCCCTTCCTCATTCCTTATTTTGTGTATTTGCATCTGTTCTCTCTTTTTCTTTGTTAGTCTGGCTAAGGGTTTGTCAATTTTTTTGATCTTCTTGAAGAACCAGCTTTTGGTTTTGTTTATTTTTTCTAGTGCTTTCTTATTCTCTATTTCATTTAGTTCTGCTCTAATCTTTGTTATTTCCTTATTTCTACTTCCTTTAGGTTTAGTTTGCTGTTGTTTTTCCAGTTCCTCCAAGTGTGCAGTTAGGTCTTCAATGTTAGCGCTTTCTTCTTTTTTAATATATGTATTTATGGCTATGAACTTCCCTCTCAGGACAGCTTTGGCTGCATCCCATAGGTTTTGATATGTTGTGTTGTCATTTTCATTAGTTTCAAGGTAGTTACTAATTTCTTTTGAGATTTCCTCCTTGACCCACTGTTTGTCTAAGAGTGTGTTGCTTAACTTCCATATCTTTGTGACTAATCTGTTTCTCTGGCCCATAGTCATTTCCAATTTCATTCCATTGTGGTCAGAGAAATTACTTTGTATAATCTCAATCTTTCTGAATTCATTGAGAATTGTTCTGTAGCCTAGCATGTGGTCTATCTTGGAGTATGATCTATGTGCACTAGAGAAGAATATAAATCTTGCTGTATTTGGGTGTAGTGTTTTTTATATGTCTATTAGATCCAGGTCCTCTAATGTACTGTTCATTTTTTAATGTATTGTATTATTCATAAATTATTTTTATTTATTTATTTTTATTTTGACTGTTTTGGGAGAGGTTTTGGATTGCAGAAGAGGATCACTGGTGCAGGATATAGGTGGTGGGGGCATGTGTCAGTTGAGAGGTCATTCCAGAGGTTATGCTTATGTACGTCTCAGGAAGATCTCATTGACTGCCACAGTAAGCAGTGCCTCAAGCAGGGGTGCTCCTGAGGGCTCTAGAGACATCTAGACACTATAGACAAAGCAGACAATCTTAGGAATTTGACATCCTGTCGGTGGGTCTTACCTTGGAATAGTTGCCCCTCAATGTAACAGAGTTCCACTAATTTATAATTTCCCTATACGTGGTTCTTCTGCCCCTTTTATTTGAAGCTATAATTAGCACTATACTCATTAAATATATGTACCAGAGACTTAAATCTTCATTCTGTTTACATGCCGGTTGAGACCTGCATCTCAGCAGAGTTGCAGCCAACACCTACTCTCCAGTTCATCCTTTCCTAACTCACCCAGGACTTCTAACAAAATGATGATGATGGACAATGCCCATCCCAAAAAATGGAATATCTATGACTGCAAGCAAGACAGTTCCAATCCATCTGCCCCATGGGATCTAAACCCCCTCTCAATCAGAAACAGTGTGGGCATCATTATCCTAAAATTCTCAAGACTGAGAAATGAACAAACATATGGGGGAAATGCAACTATGGACCAAAGTCAACTTACTATTATTCTAACAATGGAATATCTTGTAACATTGATATAAAGACAGTGGTCACCAGAGACTGAGGGGAGTGAGAGGGAAAAATAGGTGTGACATGGGGAATTTTTGGGAAATTGGAATTTTTCTGAATGACATTGCAATGATGGATCCAGACCATTATATATTTTATCAGAACTTTTAAAAATGTGCAGTGGAAAGTGTAAAGTATATTGTAAACTATAGACCATGGTTAGTAGCAATGCTTCAATATGTGTTCATCAATTGTAACAAATATACCACATTAATGAAAGATGTTGTTAAAGGGGAAAAGTGAGGGAGGGAGAAAGGGTGGACTATATGGAAATCAACCTGTATTTTCGATTTTTCATTTATGGAATCTAAAGCTTCTTTAAAAATAAAATTAAAAAAAAAATTTATAAAGAGCCTATTTCTCTACAAAATGGAAGAAACTGTATTTAAAAAATGTACAAATGTGGCTCAAAGAGGACGAGGCCAGTGTGAGCTTGAGATCCAATTAGCACATAGAACTATCATTTTTTGAGCACCAAACTGTGGGCCAAGCACAATACTAAGTTCTTTAAATATAGGGAAAACTCTTAACAATAGACACTGTTATCTATTATCCCCATTTTTTAGACCGAGGCAGAGACAATTAAACTATCTACCTAAGCTCACACAGCTGGCATATTGGGTGTCAAAGAATTACCTCAAGGCAATCTGATGCTAGAGCCCAAACCATTATTACCAAGAGATGCTGCTTCTAAAGATTTCCCGTACATTACCATGAGGAGATCTGGAATGTTTTCTTCAAGCATCAGTGCTCCTGGAAGCCCCTGCATGAGGGCAGAAGCTCTTTCCTCTGTCAGAAAGGATGGAAAAGGAAAAGTCCAGGGTGAGTTGTGGAGGACAAAGATTTTTGAAGGAAAGAGCTCAATGAAACTTTCCCTTTCAACAGAGTAACCATTCATTAGAACAAATACACAAACATAAAATTCTTCCAATTAAAGTATTTTATATAATGGGAAGTATAATCGTTCTGATCTTTTAAATATTTCTCATAGATGGACCAATCATCCCAGGAGAAGATAAGGACAAATTGTTTTGAAATATTGAGGACTACTACTGAAGCTCAGTTCCAAGAACTTCTGACTGGAATTGGTTCCACAGAATTGCTATGTAAAGATGCGTGCTGACGGCAGTTATTTCCTAGGTGTTTTAGGGTGAGACTAGGCTTCTCTAACGAAGGACACAAGATAATTCAGAAGCTTAAGAGAGAGAGAGTGTAGCTATGTTTACAGGAAGAAGGAAACAAATGATTTTGTTTGATATTTGACAGTCTCCTCGGCACTAGGAGGTGGTGAAAATCAGTTCAATGATGCAACTCTTGACAATACAAGCAAATCACAATAATCTTTTGTCTTGAGTTTTTCTTTGTAGTTTGAAGTCTTCTAAAGGCTAGATCAGGTTTTAGATGATGATGAGAGTTAATGGTTGTTTGTCTATTATGATCTATAATACTAATCCGAATGTTATATTTAATTTTCTTAAGAGGAAACCCAGTGAGTAATCATCATCAAAGGAAACAGAATAGCAAAATAAAGAAACAAACAAAGTGAATAATAGAGAAAAATTGTCCTGAAACTTGGTCTGTGTCTATATGGGATAGGAAAAGAAAAATCAAGGCAATTTAGAAAGTCTGTGAAATAGAATTTTGGCAATCATATGGTGAGTGAGAGGACACATTGTATTTGGGGGGTGGAGAGGTGAGTTTTCTCCCACATTTAAGTATGTATTCACAAATTTAAGGAGCAAAAAGATGGTAAATGATTTATACAAGTGTAAATTAAGAGCTTTTTGTGCGACAGTATTCATATGATATTTGCATTGTTTTTTGTTTTGTTTTGTTTTGGTGTGTGACGATTTTGGCCTTGATCTTTCCAGAACAGTAATTTACAATTGAACTGTTTAAATAATACACATTGAAATAAGACACAGGGTGTCACTCCCCAGGTCCCAGAGAGCCAGAGCTCCATGGAGTTAGACAGGGGAGCAGAGTCTTTACAGAGATGTTTCTCAGCTGATTAAACTCACTCAGGGTCAGGCGCTGGAACAAAAACAGAATTACAACCTCCTGTTTTTCTCTCTTTTTTTTCATTTTTGAGAAAGCAGACAGATGTAGAAAAGAAGAAACATTTCTACTCTTACAGTAAAGGAAATAGGAAAAAGGCAAATTATATGTATACATCTAAAAATAATATGATATACGACGATATATACCTGTATATATTATATATTATAAATACATATTTTATATAAATATGTTTGTGTGTATAATAGATGGAATTTATTAGGTGAGTTATTACTTGTGCATAAAAGAAAGTCAAAGGCTAAATATTTTATACCTTGAAGTTAATATAATATATAGTAAACAATATCAATATTTGGTTTTTTAAAAATAGGGCTTTGTTTTTCTGTCTTAAATTAACTTACAGCACTGAAACTATGGTAATTCAATTAAAATAGTTTCACGATTATTATCAGGGTAGATAAAAATATTGGGAAGAATTAAATTGACCCAATAGTTGACCTAATTCGTACCTCTCCTTGATGTGGCAGGAGTTTTCACAGGAATAGCAGCTCAGTTTTCAAGTTAAAAATGCAGTTGGAATTAATTGAGAGTTAACTAATTTTTTTAAACAATTACCATTTTGGAAAAAAAATGCAGCAAAATATTAACTGTGGCTTTTTCTGGAATTAGAGATTACATGTGAACTTTGTTTTCTTCTTGATACTCTCCTGTAATTTCCAAGTCCTGTACTGAACTTCTATACTTAAATAATCAAATAACTGAAAATGTTGTTTTAAATAATAAAATATATAAAGCCATATTTTTTTTCATATTGAGAAGAAGGATTTGTTTTCAATCAAATAAAAAAAATGAATAGAAAATATATTCATTTTCATTCAGTAAACTACCTACATTCAGAAAACACACAGACAACTGAATCAGGCAACTGTTCCTAACTAGGATTGTTTGAAAACTAGTCTTTGGAGGAAGGTTCACATATATAAAATATTGAAATTCTTGTATGGATTTTTAAATTCTGTACATGTATTCTACCTTTACCAGCAAATTCAAGAAAATTATTTTTTGAATTTCCTAAGAAGTAACGCATTTTATTTGTGTAAAAATTCAACTTCCTTTTATTTTTGTCTGAAATTCACTATGCTTTTTAAAAAATAGATTTTTTATCATTGTTTATTATGCATGAAATTTCTGTTTCCACTTCATAAGCATTTAGTACATTGAGATTTGAACATACCTCCTCCAGGTTCAGCACTTTATATGGATTTTGGAAGAGTCTCACATATTGTCTTCTTATAAATTGTGCAAACTGCTCTGTCCAAGATCTGTGGTCCCCCGTTACCAATACCATATTATTTTACTGTCATTTAAAATCTCCTTATCTTGTAGGCACTGACAGAGACTCTCCTTAACTCTAACTTCGGGAAAACATTGTTTGCTTTTCAAAGCCATTCGTCATCAGCGATATGTTTTTGTAGGTGTTTTCTTTTGTAAATCATTATATTACCGTAAGGTACCTCTGGATGCTGGCATGATAATAGGCCACATAAATGATTTTGTCCTATATTTGTGTTGTATGTACTTTATTGTAATAGCACTCTCGGGTCAAAAGCAGCCAATATTAGTCCGATTAATTCCTGTCTAGGCACTCATAAATTGTCCCTTAATTTGCAGAGAGAGCACGAAGTCATATGAAGCAAAGTCTTTCTCTGATTGTAGGAACTGCACCTGGCTTTTCTGAGCGAGAGGAAGTCCTTCAAAGCGGGAAACTTAAGTGCCACAGGGTGAGGATCTGGTTTTCAAAGCTCAGCCCAGGTAAGCCAGCTCCGGCCAGCTAGTTGGCACACTGCTTCTCAAAGGGAAAACACAAAGCCTAATCCCCCAACACCGTTTCAGACAAACACTCATTTTATTTACTCATATTCATCTCCACAGACCAAAAAAACTGGAGAGAATAGCTTGCTTAATCCCAATACTAACACAATATTGATTCACATTCATGTTCGGTATTTATTGACGTGCATTGCATACAATGGGAGCTATCATTTAGGCTTCTGTGGAGGAAGGACGGCACAATCACATTAGAGAAAGAGATGAAGCACACAGTTTATGCTGCCCTAATTTTATGTAATGTAAACCTTTCAAACACTGCACATGGGAGCGAAAATGCATGTCCTAATGAAAAACCGAATGCATGCCAAATGGATTTATCTTAAAGCTAATTATGGCTGTGGAATATCTGTCCTCAAAAGTCCACCATTATTTCCTAAACTTGTATAATGAAATTAACTTCTTTGGCTTTGCAGCAGCTTTCTGGATATCTCATTAACCAACTGTAAATGTATTTGTGCTGGAGAGCACAGTACAAGGTTTTGTTTTGTGACATCTAGTGTTCAGTGTTTTGAAATTATGCAGGTGGTGTGTAATGCTCTAGGCTAACTATATACAGAGCTGGTGTATATATTGAGCACCAGACAGTATATATGTATGACTAGCATATGGCTTATGCAAGAAGAAAGCAGATATGAAAAACACCGCACTTTTTTTTTTTTTTTTTTTTTTGCCCCCTTGGAGATTTTTATTACCTAGTGGCAGCTGTATTTAATAAAATATTAGTAGCCACTTGGGGTTTAAAGGTGTAACACAATTCCGTTTCAATATAGCAATTCCATAAATCCAAATATGAAACTTTCATGGAAGCATGATATGGCTATAATTAAAGAAAACACGGCTTGTGCTTTTGAAAAAGCCAATTTAGGGCACACTATACCCACAGTCCATTGATAAAGTGAATTTTGGGTGATCATTCAAATTTTTCAAAGTGGAAGTGATTCTAGAGGCCCCTATAACAGAGACTGGTGGTTTAATTTCTGATTTTTTTTCTTTAATTTTACACCAACAGCACAGTGGTCTGCCCATTGCCTGCAAACAAGCTTCTTTACCTTTCCTATCCTTTCTTCACACCTCTTAAAGTCCTTCTTCTTTCCAGATATATCACACATATGGGCGCTGTCATGCACCGTATAAATGTTATACTTTATTGTTGCTAAAGAAATAAGATACCTTCTTAACCACCGTGCCCCATTCTGGCACAGACAGGGCCCCAGAGAGGCAGAGACAGGGGTTGACTTAGAAGCTTTTGATAGGAAAAAGTTTGGATGGCCCACTTTCTGGGTGCATTTATCTAGAGGAAATGAAGAGAGAAACAGCCTTGGTCAGGAGGAAAGTTGTATCTTTAAAGATAGCCAGCAAAGAATCTAGAGGAAATGGTTTATGAAAAGGCTCAGAGCTTTAAGGGAGCCTAGTTTATTCACAGGATGTAAGTCCTTGAGTGTAGCCAGAGTACAAGCAGAGGTTGCAATGTCCCTCTCGCCCATCCCCCAAAGGCCGCATGGCCCTCCTAGGACTTTTGGTTGCCTAGCATGGTGTTTTTCAAGTTATTTTTAATTGCTTTGGACTGTGCACTCTCTCTCTAGTTTACCAGTCTCCATTGCTCCCTATTGATTCATACCTGCTGGTGCACCGACCGCACATTCTTGGCCATGTCCCGTGGTAAAGCATGTGGTGGAAAGGAGGCGTGAGGGAGGGCAGAAGTGGGAGAGCCAAGTGAAAGGGCTAGCCTCACCTGATGCCAAGACCCCAGACCTGAAGCTAAGCCTTGTCCAACATTTATTCTAAAGATTATTTTGTGCATTGCGGAGAATGATATGGAAGAGGAGATAGGGAGGCTCAGAGATCTTTTAAATAGCCTCAGAGAGAGATGATGAGAGACAGAACAGGGGTAGGGGACAAGGAGAAGCGTCAGATTTCTGGTCGTGTTAGTGATGTAGAACAAATAAAAGTTTACACTGTACTGACAGTTAAACCTGGAGGTTCAGGGGAAGTTTCATATAACTCCAAATATTCCCGCTTAAGTACCAAATTGAATGAGGAACAGAGGTGGAGAAGCTGCCTTTTGGAAACCGATGGTGCATTTTAGGTGAGATGTCAGGTAGAGATAACCAATTTAGCAACACCATGTGGATTTTTGGAGAGCAGGCTTGGGTGGGGATAGAGACTTGGATGAGATGGAAGAGAGCAAATTGAAAATAACCCTCAGGAACACTATGCCAGGTCCAAGAATGGCACCTTGAGGGTACCAACTTTCAAAGATTGATTGACGAAGAAGCAAAAGAAAAAGAGACCAAGAAGCAGTCATCAAAAGGAAGAAGAATGAAGAGACAGGGCTTAGAAGGCGTTAAAATACACTGTTTAATGCTACATCCTTCATGATAACAGAGAGATGGCTTTACAGAGGAAAGGACACTCCATTAAAATCAACAGCTGCTTCCCTTTTTTTGCCACGTGAAAGTTTCCTTTATGAACTGACTGTTTTTAGCTGCGTGAAGAGGGCCCATTTAAAATATATCGAGAACAGTTCTTTTCCAAACAGGCTAACCCCAAAAGCAGCTTGGCTGAACAGCCTCCTGGTTTTGAGATGCATTTCATTCCTGTTGTGTGTTGACTCAATCACAATCTTCTGAGTGACCCCGTAGCTGAGTTATTTTCTTGTGACTGCTCTGATAAGGCTGGAGATCAGGAGGCAGGACTTGAGAAGTTCAGATTTTTAATCAAGAACTTTAAAATGTACAATTTGAACCAAATTCGATCCTCTTATCCCAGGAAAGAAGAGTCACACAGTCCAATCCAGTCAGACTGTGTTTGAGGCAAACTTCTCCAAACATGGGTCAGAAAGATGTTACCATTGCTATGCTAACTTCTGACTTTTGTGTGTGGTGTGTTTGTGTGTGTGTGTGTATGTGCGTTCATGTGTGTGTGCATGTTTTCCATTTTGGTCTGCAGTTCCAAAGTGAGGTGTTGATAAAAATTCAGTATATTCTTCCAGTGGCTAGAAGAAAAATGCATATCAATTCTTACTTTGCGGTGATTTTTTTCATATGTATAAAGATATGATGGAATTATTTAATTACTTTTGCTAGCAAGTTTGCAAACAAGCATACCTCTACATATTGCATATCTGCAAATAGGATTATTTACATCCAATCTAAGGAGTGCTGACTGGTGTCATTACAAGCTGAAGCTGTATCAGCATTTAAATTCCCCCTTTTCTGGGCAAAAACCCAACTGAATGATTCAATTAAACTCTTTATGTTATATATTATCCAGAAGTTCACAACATAAAGTGATTCTCCAAGTCTGAACCCCTGCCTTTATGATTGCAATTTGGTAGCAAGACAATTTCAAAGGACTATTTTACTTGAACTGCAATGAAAACGTCAGGCCATAACACACTTTTTGATGCCAGTTTTATGAACGGCACTCCAAAATCAACCATTATTTCAAGCACATGCAATAAATAACCTTCATTATTCATCAGAGTGTAAATATGCATTTGTGTTTGCAAATATGGTAGTTTTCTGAGCAAAGCAGCCTGCAATCAACAGCTCCTTCAGCCATTTAAGGAGGTAACAAATGGACGTCAGTCTCTTTAATTGGGCAGGACCATCTTCCGAGTTGCTGAGAGACAAATAGCTCATTCTGCAGCACAGACTTTGCTCATTGCCGTGTGCCCCAGTGCCTTGAAAGGGGTGTATTGTAGACAGTCAACTAATATGTAGATAATGAATGAGATTTAAGTCACATCCCCTACTGCTCTATGGAGATGTAAGTTTTCCCGTGATTTTATAGGAATTTATTTTCTGTTTCCTTTGAAATTGCTAAAGTCAAAGAACCCTTCTAACAGAATTAATCTTCTAGGTACACTTAGCATATTTTATGCCTGGTCCTGGAAGGCTAGACAAGTTCTTCCTTTGAAGATCTATTGCCAGCTGCCTAACATCCATTGTTTCTAGGTTTTTCTCTTATGACAGAAAAACCCAAAAATATTTGGTTATTGCAAAAATATATAAGGGAAAGATAATATATAAACCATGCTAAATTAATAAATCCAAGCTGTCTAGTAAAACCATTTTATGTTATTTGCTTTTGATGTTTAAGAGAGAAATATGCCTCCTCATCTTTTCCATATTCCTGAGAACTTGGCATTGTAATCTCATTCTGCTCCAAACCCCATAGATGGTTGTCTTTGTCAATTTAACACTCCTACCTACTGCCTACAGGGTTGAGAGAGGCATCTTCATCTTCTGTGTGTGAATCTGTAATTTCGCCTTCCTCACTAGACTAGTATGGTTCATTTGTTTGTCATTTTATTAGTCAAATTTATTAAGTGCCTGCCATGTGCCAGGCACAGTGCTATGTGCTAAGTACCTGGGATACAAAGATGAATAGATCTAACGTGAATTTACATCTCAATGCCAGGGGTCGATATGCACCCTCTTCCATATTCACTGTACTAAGTATAACAACCAAAGAGGTGATGATGTGGTGAATGAATATTTATGATAGGTTTTGAAGGCAGGCATTAAAAAGAGAAATTTGGAGGAGAGTATTCTGGGCAGAAGAAACAGTATGTGCTTTTTCATAGAAAGGTGTGCTACATTCAGGGAACCAAATGAGTGGTGAGGTATAGGCTTGGTCAGACCAGACGTAAAGCTGGAGAGATGGTCCGATTGTGAAAGCTCATAACCGTTTTGCTGAGGAGTTTGGGCTTTATCACGTATAAATAAGTCACTGCATATTCTTAAGGTCAATTTTTTAAGGATGATTTGATACAGTGAATGGCAAGACAGATGACAAGGAAGCTAGTTAGAAGGCTGTTAAAACAGTCTGAGTGAATGAAAGCCTAGACTGCACCAAGCTGATGGAGAGGTACCTACAGACTTGCTTTGGGCTCTGTAGGACTTGTCTTTCTTTTAAGACAAGGCATTAGCTCCTGTCATTCCCCAGTGTAACAGTTCTCAACGTCTCCTCTGCCAAAGAAACTGATAACCCTACTGCATCACACTCAGTTTAGTAAAAGTAGTAAAGGTCCCTTAAACAAAAACAAAACAACAATGATATATGACATCACCTTACATTGGCGTGGTGCAACATTTCCCAAAGTATGTTATGGGGCACACTAGGTGGCCATCAGTTGTTAATAGTTATTACATAAAAAATGGGGGGTGGGAGGAGGATTGCTTGGTGAAACTCTAGGTCAAACACAAGCAAGTTTATTTTTTGCAAGGCTCTTCAGGCCTTTAATTCTTAATATGCATCATGAATATATAAAAAAGAGTCATAGAACGTGTTGTTTCTCAAGCATATGGGGCCACAGGAAATTTTTCACAGGGCTTTTCCCATAGCTAGGGTTTTAAGGAACACTTTGGAAAACTCGGCTGTAAAGAGTGTTTTATAATTAACAAATTACTTTCATACACATTGCCTCACTGGATCCCCTCATAGTGTGGGTAAAGCAAATCTGACTGGGGACATTTTGTCAGACAGCAGCAGTGGGCTCCAAGGAGCTGTCACTTCATTCACTCTCACAAAGTATCTCAAAGGAAGAATTGGGACTCACAATGAGAGCAGATCCTGATTCCACTAGGTTCTAGGATCTTCCAGATGCTCATTATCAGCATGGCTAAAAGGTGTGACCTGAGGGGAAGCACAGGTGCCACTAATGACTGGGGCTCAGGGTAGTGGGTTTAAGGAGGAAGAGGAAAGATGGTATCTGTATAAAATCTTGGACAGCTGTCTTCAGACAAGAGGGCAAAATGAGTGCACAGGTATCTAAGAGGGAAGAAAACAGGAGAATGGAAATGGATACAGAACACATTATACCTACTTCTTCAAATTACCTGGTGTCACTACCATGTAAGGTAGAGCTGCTGACTCAAGGGTACCTACTTATTTATTCACTAAACACTCATGAGTGCATAGGAATTCAATCACAGTCCTCTCCTCCACCGTCCAGCCTACATATGGCTCTGTCCTGTAGCAGATATAGCTATTTCACAGGACTTCTCCAAGTTGAGTTCTCTAGGTACCTCATTCTAAAGCGGATTCATCCAACTTGGATAAGGAAGATTTGCCCATAATTATACAAAGTTGTGGGAAGAGCTGTGTATAAGACAGACCGTGCTCACAAACTTTCATAGAATACCAATGATCAGGCAGTCATCCAATATTATTGAGCACCTACTGTATGCCAGGTGTATATTAAGCACCACGATATAGTGGTGTACAAAAGAAGACATTGGCCCTCATAGGAAATTCAAGTCACCACCAGGGAGGCCAGTGTGGAATAAATCATTTTAAGTGACTGATTAAATAATTTAAAGTGAAAATAGGCTGCAAACAACAAATACCAGAAGGCATAGGAAGGCTGTAGCAGTATTTCCCAAAATGTCCTCAACAGAATGTGACCCAATATATTTGGGCATCTCCTAGATTATGCAAAGTTCAGCTGGCTTCTTAACTGAAGGACTTCTCTGATTTCAGTGTGCTAATATGCATGATGAATCTCAAAGTTGAGCTCTAGCATAGAGAAGCTTCCAAACTTTATGGGAAATATTTTCTGCAAAATAATTATAGCAATAATCTTTCCAAGGAAGACAATTTAGAAAACATTGGAGTAGACGTCCAAGGTCTTTGCAAGTCTTAAAATTTAATTATTATTTTTAAAGTATGTTTTAGGGGGAAAAAAAAAACTAATCTGGCAATAAGGTATAGGAAAGATTGAATGAGTGGTTATGGGGAACTGCAGATTGTGGCAGCAAATCTATGGAGGAATTCATGAGAACTCCACTGAGAAGGCAAGAAAAAAATCAAGGCCTGGATGTTGTTTAAATATAAAGTATATAAGAAAGAAAAAATGCAACAGGTAGCCATGAATCTAGGGAAACACTAAAGGTTACTTAAGAATAAGCTTTGTAAATAAATATAACTTAATCAATTAACATGGAAAGCCAAACAAGTACCATTAATCAAGGGAATCATCTGGGAAGAAGTATGTCCAGAAGGATTCTGAAGAAACTGGGCTGACACAATTTGGAGAGATCTTTTTTTAAATAAAGCAGATGAGAATGGCAGAGAGCTCTGTTGTGTTTGTTGCAGGCTTACTGACTTCTTACCCCTTGAGCCTATCTTCCCATTTCTAATATTTGTAGCTTTTATTACAGTGTATGACTTGGAGTGTGAAATTTTCTTTTATTTTTTTCCTCCTGAGATTCTTCAAGTTTTAAAGCCCCCACTTTAGAGATCCTGCTTATATCTTTGTCAGTGAAATTGTGCTAATGCTTTGAGTCCCTTCTCAAGTTTCACTTCCTCAGTGACGTTTTCTAACAAAACTACTGCCAACTAGTCAACTGATATTTTCATTTTGTATGATTTCATATTGCTGTTTCATTATTTCAGGGATTTTGGTAACTACCCTGAAGGAGCTTGTATGCCTGCAAATAATACTTTGCTGGATATTCAGTAGGTCTATGAGCTAATGCAAATTAATGAATATTTTTTTCAGTAATTTCTAGATGTTATGCCCATTTAGATGCTGGAGCAGAGGGTTAGAGTACAACAAAATGAAACAATAACAGAATATAGACTTTACCCTCAGGGGGGCTTAAATTCTTGTAGAAGTTATAAGAAAAGACATTGAGTGAATGAAACATAAGCCAATACATATTAATTGCTACCTAAAGTGTTTTTAGATGAAGTTTTATGGAGGTCTAGAGAAGGAAAAATTCATATCCAGTTGGGAAGATTGGAGTGGCACTCACCTCCTGGAATCCTGTCTGTGAGACCAAATGATCTCCAGCCTGCTCTTTGGTAAGACCCTTAAAACAAAAAGAACTCACCACATCTAAAAATATGAAGCATGGCTCTTACTAAGATTGAATCTGAAGGCTTTATGTCAGAAATCTTCTCATTCGAGAATGATTAATAACATTGTCAATTTCCTGTTAAATCATACTTAGACTTTATTTTTGTTTGATTTATCTTGCCAGTCATTTTATTCTGTAATTTAACTGTTCATGCCTCAGTTAAGAGGCATTTAAGTATCTTCTCATGAGAGTAAAGTTTTCTGAGTTTTTCCCACATCTAGAAAATATCTTTGTTTTGTCTTCTAAAAGAAATGACAACTTGACTATTTATAGGATTCTTGTGAAAGAACCATTTCATGTCAAATCCTGTAAATTATGTTATTGTCTTCTGGCATTCAGAGCTACAGAGGAGAAGTATGATGCCAAACTGATTTTTGTGATTACTTAAAAATAAATAAATAACTTCCTGGATATTTGTAGGCTTCTTTCTTTTTTTCTTGTACACTAACATTTTAACTAAATTGTGTAGTTATTTATCTCTTTCTGTTGATTTTTCTTTGTAACCAAGATCCCCTTTGAATTTAAATATTCAAATTTTTCTTCAATCCTTCACTTTTTGGTTTTTCTCTAATAGCTTTGCTTGTTGCTTTGATTCCTTTTTTCTGATTTCTTTTTTATACATGATAATTATTAGAAAATTGGTCCTCTGATGGTCTTTTTCATAATTTCATCTCTTCATATTTTCCCTTTGCGTCTTGAGTGAGAATTATGCCACAGAATCAGTTTTCTTGCAGAATAATGTTGCACTTTAATTCATCTAATGAAAATTTTAGCTCAAGTATTGCATGTTTTGTTTCTATAGAGTCTTTCTATGTTTGCTTATTTTTCAGCCATCTTGTTTTTCTTGGCAGTTTATTTTCTTTTTACCACACTCCCCCATTTCATAGTTTTGTATTTTCTTCTGTTATTTCATAATCATAATGTAGATATTACATAAAATTACTTATTTTTCTCATAACTACATTTTTTCAAAATATGTTTTTAATCTTCCCCATGAGTTCATTGTTGTTCTTTTTACATGTTGCTGAATCTTTCAACAGTCAAGTGTTATTGTTTATTTTTTTTTATACTTTCCATTCAGTAATGTAAAATAAGAAGTCCACAGCAGTCACATGCTTTCCATAAACTTGGTGAGTGAGCTTTTCTTTAATCTTTATGACATCCAACCATTTGCTAGAATTCTAGAATTCTCCTATCAGATTGCAGACCAATCAGCAGGTTGATGTTACTTCACATTACTGATTCCCTGATCCACAAATCTGGTGAAAATGTACTGGGAACCATAGCTCTGGGAAGTCCTAGGTAAAATGACATCAGGGAAGTGAAAAGACATCCTATAGAATGGGAGAAAATATTTGGAAACCATAAATCTAATAAGGGCTTATTATCCAGAATATTTAAAGAACTCCTATAACTCAACAGCAAACAAACAACCCAATTAAAAAATGTGCCAAGGAATTGAACAAGTATTTCTCCACAGAAGATATTCAAATAACCAATAATTATATGAAAAGATGTTTAACATCATTAGCCATTTAAGAAACATATATTAAAACTACACTGAGGTACCATTTTGCACCCACTAGGATGGCAATAATTAATTAAAAATTAAATCTGATAATAGTAAGTGAGGTCGAGGATATTCATATATTGTTGGTGGGAATACAAAATGGTGCAACCGCTGTGGAAAACAGTTCGGGGGTTTCTCAGATAGTTAAACATAGAATTAGCATGTGACCTGAAAATCTCACTCTTAGGTATATCTATTAGTCAGGGTTCTCCAGAGAAACAGAACTGTCAGGAGTTATCTGACATCATTATGAGATTTTTATAAGAATTGTCTCATGTGACTGTGAGGATAAGGAAGTCCAAATTCCAGAAGGCAGACTTCAAGTTGGGGACTATGCTGAAGGTTTTTGATGAATTTTCCAGGAAAAGCTGGCTGGCTAAAGCAGAGATGGAAATTGTCTCTTCTAACTGTTGAAATTATCACTTCTTCTTTCAAAGACCTTCAAGTGATTGGATGAGACTTACATCTTTGTTGACGGCAGACTCCTCAGTTAATTGTAGATAATCTGCCATTGATGGAATCAACTTACCAATGATTTAAGTCCACAAAATATCCTCACTCAGGCCAGGGCTTACTTGACTAACTAACTGGGAACTAAAACCTGGCCAAGTTGACACATGAACTTAACCATCACAGTACATATCCAAAAGAATTGAAAGCAGGGACTTGAACAGATATTTGTACATAAATGTTCATCACAACATTATTTACAATAGCCAAAAGATGGAAGCAACCCAATGTCCATCAACAGATGAATGGATAAACAAAATGAAATAAACGCATACAGTGAATTATTATTCAGTCATGAAAAGAAATTAAGTGTTTGTTAAATATTATACGATTTCAAATATTTTAAGATTTCAATTATATGCAATTCTTACAATGAGCAGACTGGCAGAGACAGAAAGCAGAATAGTGGTTACCACAGGGCAGGGGAGAGGGGAATGGGTGTTATTACTAAATGAATATGAGTTTTGGGTTAGTATGATGAAAATAGTCTGGAAATAGACTGTGGTGAAAATTATACAATATTGTCAATGTACTTAATGCCAAAGGGTTGTCCATTTAAAATGGTTAAAATGATTTTTATCTTATGCAGTTTTACAACAATTAAGTAATTAAATGATATCAGGGGTAGAGAAGACCATACCAACCAAGTATCTTAAAAACTTACCTTCTGGGCCAACTACCTAGTGAGACTATGGCGGCTTTCTCCCCAGTGCAGCTTCCTATAATACCTGCAAGGAACCATGTATCCCATCCCACTGCAGGTTATAAACCTTACCAACTTCCTTAGGTAGCCATAGAATGACTTCTAGAGTCTTGTATGATGTTCGGCACTGAGAGAGATTCCCAGACAGACCCAACCTGCCGACAGTCCTCTTGGCTTATCACCTACAAATTAGAATGGTAATGGGATTCTGTGAGGAGCTTCTCAACTTTCTCATTATTACGCTGTGCTGTTCTCTCAAGTAGGAGAATTATGAGTTAACTTTGGCTTCTTTCAGTGTGTTTCATACCTGTGTCCCATGTAACAAGAAATTCTGTCACATCTATCTCTGTTTCCACGAGAGAGGGGATGATGCAGGCTTTCCCCTAGTTATAAAACTGATAATTTTACTAATAGTCCTGGAGTGGGGGGAAATGAGATGCTCAATGTCAAGTGGACATTTTAAACAAAAATATGCCACAGGTTTTAGTTCCTTTCTTTGGGACCAAAGTCTATTCCTTATCTTTGTTCTAAAATGAGCAAATCTATTCTATCCTCTCCCTGGTAATTCTGTAAGCAATGGAGTTTTCGTAAATATCTATCCTGACCCAGAGGTTGTCTTCTCTGGGTTATACATACTTATGTTTTCCTGTGACACAGACTTGAATTTTCTTACATGTAGTGTCTTGTTCCAGTATTTTTATATGCTCTGTAAGATGTAGCACACATAAATAATCACAACACTCTGGGTTTAACCTGACCAGTGCCTCTACTACCATAATCAAATGCAAGACTGTATTAACTACTATATGTCATATCACATTGTTGACGCATATTTCTCTTTTTCACAATTGAAGTCACTAATCTTTTCCAGAGAAGCCACAGTTTTCTCATGCAATAATTTCAGGCCTTTTACTTCTTTGGACGAAAGTGTAGGACCTTATATTTGTTCTATTTATCCTACTGTATATATTGGCCTATCATTCATACTCATTCACTTTCTATCATTCGCTGTGAACAATATCCTTTCTGCTTTTGTATAAGAAAATTTGATGCGCATGTCTTCTATATTGTCTTCATGACCTTGGATAAAAATGTGGAACAAGACAAAGCTGAGCACAGAGCACTTATGGCATGCATCTAGAAACATCTCTCCTGGGGGCCATCAATTCACTCAACCCCCATGGGTACTGACATTCAACTAAATCCAAGACCCTCTCATGATCCCAAATTTCACCATTTTGACCACAACTATACCAGGAAACACTGTGTGTACTGAAATGGACTTTTCAGAAGAGTTCTTGATTTTCTCTGTGTGACTGTGTATGTGTATGTGTGTGTATGTATGTGTTCATATATAAAAGCTTCAGGAGCCACCAAATACCAAAAGAGGAAGATGCATTTCTTTTAAAATAGCTTATTTTACAGAGGTGGAGTCCCAGAATGCTTTTTCTGTGATCAGTGTTCACAGCGTTCCTGGAATTTGTTACAAACGGATTCAACTCAAAAGTTATCTGGAAAAATTAAGCTCTCAAAGAAATCTTGGCAGTCCTCTACCTTTTCCTGGATTTCAGGGAGTGATTTTGATTTGTGATCTCTTAAGTCCGTAACAATTTGCTATTTCTAATTTATTGCTTCATTTGTGACTGCTATTACGGCAAGGTAAATTTATTCTGATTTGCACAACCTAAGTCCTTCCTCTGACAGTGACTAATTATTACCTGAGTTAAAATAATGAAAGTGTCGGAAAGTGTCCGAATGCAATTTGTTAGGAAAACATGTGGCATGCTGTGTTACCCCAGTCCAGAAAAGCCTAAGTGATCGAAAACCATGGAGAATTAAGAATTTTTTTCCTCCTCAAATGCTATAAATCAGTGTAGAAAATTTTAGGGACTTCCATTGCAAAGAACTGAATTTGGTGACACAGAGATGCTTGTGGGCTCTTAAATATCTTATATTTCAATAAAAGTAACTATTTAAGGGAACCCACTATAATATGGCATGGCATTTTGATTATATCTTGTTCCCCACAAAGACACATTCAAGACCCAACCTCTGGTCCTGTGGATGCAAACCCATTTATAAATAGTATCTTTTGAAGATGTTTTCAGTTAAGGTGAGGCCAAAGGATGGGTTTAATCCAATATAGCAAGAGTCCTTATTAGCAAAGGACATATGGAGACAGTCAGTAGGGGACAGTCAGCCATGTGACAGAGGCAGAGGGTGAGTTAGGGATTTCTGGCAAGCCTCCATCTGAATGCTACCCACTTCAGAGAGAGAATGATTTTGCCAACATCTTGATTTTGGACTTCTAGACTCAAAAATAGTGAGGCAATGAATTCCTGTTGTTTAAACCAACCAGTCCATAATACTTTGTTACAACAACCCTGTCAAACTAAATTCACAGGGTAAGAAGATTAAGGAAGTGAAGAAGAGAACCAATGTTTCTTGAATGCCCACTGTATCCATGTCTTCACTGTGTTAGGCAAATTGGCATGCTTTGTCTCACTGAATTTTCACAACAATCCTGTATGGGCTTTATTGCTTTTTTTTTCTTGTTTTATCCCCCAAAACACAGAGACTCAGAGTTTATGTAATCTTCCCAAGGACAACACTGAGATGCATTGGAGCTGCTATTCAAACACCAATTTCTCTGATTAAAGGCTCATGCTCTTTTGTCTATAATGAACTTCCACTTAAAATTTATTTTAACACATACACAACAACTTAACAATTTAAAATTACCCATGGAGCTGCTATTCAAGAAGTTACACATATTGAGCCACATGTATATGTACCAAAACTGATTATGAAAACAGGGAGCTATAAGTGTAGACCTAGAAAGAGTAATGTAATTTGGTGGAGAAACAAATAGCTGTAGAGTTCCACATTTGTATCATGCCTCAAAGTAATGGCTGGCCCAAGGCTGGATTCCTTCTGATGTCCAACTGCTCTGTAATTTAGTTATTCAGTCTCCAATTTTTTTTTCCAAGACCTATTCTCTTTATAGATCAATGACATAAATATGGCAGGATTATTCCAGGTAAAATATGTATAATCGTGATAATTATGATAATACAGAAAGTTAGTTTCCAAATGGGGTTTCATTTAAATTAATTGCATAATTTTTATATGCCCAGGAATTTTTTTTAAAAAAAGCAATAACTAAATTTTGGCAATTTAAAAAATTACAATATAATAACAATATGTTTATATTGGACACTACTTTTTCAAAACCCTGGGAAGTTATTAACATGGATATTTAAATATTTCACAAATTAAGGTGCTTCAGCTTACAAGGTCTATGAAGACACCTGTACTGTTAAGGCATGCTTTAAATAATCCCATATTTTCTCTTAAATATTATAAACGGATTTTTAAAAAAAATTCTTGTTGGTAATGTTCATAAGGAGGAAGGATCTCTTAGTTCGATTATTTGTTAATCACAACCAATTTTTAAAAAATCATTTAAGGGGTGTTCACCCACACAATACTAAACAATGACCCAGACATGGCCACATGTCTTGCCAACACAACATATTGACCACTATCTAGACATCACAGCACTCAAACTTTCTTAAGAGGTATCTTCCGGAAAAATGGTTAATCAAAAATATTCCCCATTGTAAAGTTGCTTTTCAGTTTAAGAAAAGGGTGCTCTGGTAAATTGATTCCTAAACTGTATTTGTTGATCAGGACAAGTTAGGATATGGGCAAAATAAGGAAAGTTTTAAAATGCAGGCAATTCATTTTTCTAACATTAAATTTTTGCATAGGTAGTGTGTGCAGATGATATAAAATGCAAATTGGTCAACAGGCTACATGGGAAACTTAAATCTCTTTCCCTCACTGGAGGCAGCCGTTATGGCTTGTTTTTCCTACAACTCTCTGAGTGATTTCATGTAAGTGTAAGCACTTACTCAAATAATTTTTTTTATACAAATGGTAGTGCCCCTTGTTTTCTTCACATAAGAAATCTTAGAAAGTCTCCATTTATCATACTGTATCATTCTTTTTCATTGCTCAACAGAATTTCATTGTGTGAATGTACCCTAATTTTTATCTGGCATTCTCTTGTTGATAGTAAGATTGTTCCCAACATTTTGAGATCATAACAATTTTTTGCAGGGAACACCATTGCATGAACGGTGGGAAAATAAAGTCATTTTAATAAGTTTTTTCAATGGGTATCATGGTTTTTCGGATAAAATATCACAAGTGGTGTTACACTGTTACAGCATTGATGGACGACAAAGATGAGACAGAAAGCTGGAGTGGTAAGTGAGGTATGATATGGTCTGGGTGGTGGTCGAAACAAACACCAAACAAACAAACAAAAAAGAATGGATGGATTTAACAAAACTTTCAAAGAGAGACAAATTTTAGGGATTGGTGACAAGAGTATGGAAAAGGTCAGTTTAAAGATGATTTCAAGGTTTTTAGTCTGGGAGTCTGGGAAATTCAGATTTCTTCCATCCCACAATATTTACCGACACCATGTACCTGGAATTCTGCTTTAGATGGCAGGGGGAAGAGGAATGCATTAAGTCTTCTGACATAAGTCTATATCAGCTTTTGGAACTTCTTTAAGAATCAGTATGGTAGACACAAATGGTCTACAAAATATGTAGGTCTGGGGGAATGACTTAATGAAAGGTCTGTACACAGTGTCTGATATGTAGTAAGCTAGTGATAAATATTTATGGTGGGAGGTAATGAGCTCAGAATATTCTTCTCTTGCATAGACATCATAGAGTAATTTCCTTGGATTCTGAAAAGTGCCACCATCTACTCTTTGCCAATGTACGCAGTTCATAGTATGTGAACCAACCAAAGGCACTTGGAAGGAATGAGCAAAGGAATGAAGAGAGCTAACTAAGAATATCGGTCCCAGAAGTAAGAAAATGCCAGGCGGAAGATGATATCCCCCCAAGACAAGAAAAGTTTTTTTCCTGAAACCAAATTTGTGGGTTTGTGTCTAGTTATGCAGGAGGTGGCGTGTGGATCTAGTGGAAAGAAGGTGGGCTTTAAGGACAAACCTACCTGCATTTAAATCACGTATCTCAGCAATGTATTTGATTTGGAGCACATTCTTTAGCTTTCTAAGCTTTATTTATTTGTATACTTTTTTGCTTGTAAATTACTTATAATAAGACTTACTCTCCAGGTTTGTATATGAATTTAAAAAGACAACACAAAAGCAACACATATACTGAATATATGGTGCATATTCAATAAATGCTACTTCCCATCACCTTCTTCTCTTAGAGTTCCAAGTACTATTTCCAGGATAAAATAAGCACACTTGGAAATTTGTAGAAGACTGAAGATCTAATATTCTTGGCAGTGTAGTGCATGTTAAAAGCACACACTATGGAATCTGACCGCATGAACTCTAATTCCAGCTCTGCTACTTATTTACCATGTAACTGCTCTAACCACTCTATAACCATGTGCTTTCTTTTCTATTACCCCCAGTGACATGGAGACAACCAAAGTACCAAGTCATATAGTTGCATTTCCCAAAGTAACCACTCAGAAAATGATAGTTTGATGGGAGAATTTATTGGCCTGTGAAGGAAGCTGCTCTTTTTCATTTGCACAGCAAGTAAGCTGGGTTCCTATTCTGCATTTAGCGACCTGAAAACTGCAAAGAGCTCTTTAAATGAGTGACCATTTAATTATTGTCTAAAGGTATGTCTAAAAAGAATGCAAATTGTAGACTCATAGACTTGCGGAATGTTAGCACAGGGAGGGACCTCCTAGAACTGAGAGAAATTTTATCACATCCTTCCTTTTTAAATGGTATGGTAAATACATACTAACTGGACAGTTCTTTTCTACCTAATGTGTTTGAGCACACTGTGTAAAATATGCTTTAACACTATAGTATCTATTGAAAATTTCCTCTGAGAACAGGTCTTATTATTAGATTACATTACACAAGATGAGACCAGTCAATAAGGGGATTTTTTTTTTTTCAACCCAGCTTGCCAATGGAAATACCTGTTTTTAAATTACTCCAAGACCTTCATTGTAGGAGGTTAGGAAAAATATACCCATGAATCATAAAATTGACAAGCCCTGGGGCTGAGTGGGCCTGGTATAAGAGATGCAAGGAACAAAGATAAAGGTACACTACAGGTATGCAGGGGCTGAGAGGATTAAAGATAAACAAAAGGAGGAGAGCCCTTAGGTCTCAGTCACACTTAGAAGGCAAAAACCAAAACCAAACCTTCATCTCCTCACAGGGCAAAACAAAAAGCAAGCAAGCAAGCAAACAAACAAAAACCTGGATCTAGAGAGAGATAAGTCTTTGTTTCAAATGTTAGGGGGAATTTGAAAAAAAAAAAAAAAACATGCAAATGAGTCTATTTGGTTAAATTGCATAATTGAGATTTAATTAGGCCAGAGAATGCTGTTCTTTCACTCTTGCTACAATTGCTTTCTTTCTTTCTTTTTTTTTTTTTAATGTAATTCGTTTTCAACCATAAAGGTTTTCTTTTTTCTTAATATCACATCATTGCCAGTAAGTGCTCACCTGTTTTAAAAATATCTTGACCCGAATAAGTAAAACCTCTTTTGAATTAATTCTTCCTTGTGGGACAGTGAAGGTACTTCCCTTAATTCAAAGTTAAACTTCCAGGGGAAAAGGGGGGAAAAAAACAACCCCAAAACAACAACAAAACCCCTCTTAGCTCTCCTTTGCTGGTCAATCTAATGGGGGGGGGAGGTGGGGGAGAAGGAGGGGGAAATGTTACATTTAAATAATCATTTTGCTTATAAAGATTTTCTATATCTCACAAAACCTAATTCTTGTATAAGACTGACATTTCAGAAGAGGAGGAAAGGCAGTGAACTCAGATCAAAATGGATTCTGCCAGGCTTCCATTTTAAAGGTCAAGGTTGCTGCAGACTGGTGCTGTGCTTTTAGTCTAAAGCTCCCCACTTCGTTTCCAGGACTCAGGAAATGCTCATGAGCAAAAGGAAGAGGATTCTTCCCCTACTCTCCATGGGCCTTCAAATACGTGCACAAGGAGGCTCAGTACAACAGAAAAAAATGACTTCCTTTCATGTATCGTATTCTTCTAGAGTCTGTGGAAGGATGTTTAATTTATTAATTTATGAATTCTGGACAATTCTGAAGAAGTGACATGTGAGATAACCTTTTCTTCCACTCAACGTTGCTCCAGACCGCGGGATAAGGTCAACTGTGTTCCATGTTTATACACACTTGCCTTCCAGGATGAACTTGCTCCCACATTCCTGCTTCTAGCTGTCAGACCATCTAACCTCACCCTGGCATTTGTTCTTCTAGAGCTTTAAAGAGCAGTTCAAAAGCCTGTGAGGTCCCACGGGAACCGAGAGCACTGCTTTTGCCAACTCATTCCAATGTGCTCTTCTGGGCCCAGATGGGCTGTGTGAACACAGCCTGGCCACGCAGCTCAAAATCCCTCGAGGAGTGCACAGTCAGTGAAGGGAACTCCTCGTGAAAAAGCCAGTTTAGGTCTCCGGTCTTTGGGGGGAGATGAACCGTTTGTGTGAAAAGTTCCTCAAAGTGCTGCTTTTCCAAACAGAATCAAAGCATAGTCATACTCTTCACAGATGATGGTGTTTTAAATTTTGCCCTAATCTCTTCTATAGATGCTATCCTTCAGCTGGCATATAATGTGAGTTTAACTTTTATTTATGCTGTTTAAAATATTTATGTAAAATATCATATATATTACTGTATTAAGACATCGCACAAGCTTGTTGCACAAACACACACATGAAGAAAGAGGAAAAAGATTCTGTATTTCTGAATCTCAAGCAAGATATAAGGTAATAGAATGTTAATGCTGGAACTGTCCTCAGAAATAATCGATTAAAAACCGCTGTTTTAAAAATGACTTAAGGGAGAGCTAGGGTAATCTGAAAGATGGTCTGACTGCATACTGCTGGTTAACAGCAGGACAGGGAGTGGGACCTCCTGAGGACCTCCTGTATCCTTCAGATATTTAAGGCAGCAGCCACTTGAATCCTACATCAACTTGAGATGCTCAGGAAATGTCTTCAGCACCATCAGATTGCACAAAACAAGCACGTGTAACTGAACCGCCTAGGTTCCGAATATTTGACATTTAACACTCCTCACTGAGGAATATCTTTGACCCATCAGTGCTACATCTGAACCTGAAAGAAAAATGTTTATGTTTGTTATTAGGCATCTATGTGCCTGTCTCCCTTCCCTGCTTTTGGAGACATATGCCTCTACTGTCAGCTCGGTTTCCTGTGTTTAACCCATGCTCCATCTCCTCTGATTGCCCCCAATGGAGCTTGACAGTTGTAGAGTTAATCTAAACTCTGGTATCCAGGTTTCACCTCAGGAAACAATCCGCCCCAAGAGCTTTCGGCCTTCTTGCAAGTCTATATTCCCCCAGGGTCCGTTCCAAGCCCAGCTGGGGAACCTTTCCCATTGTCTGCCAAATGGACACCAATTAAGTCAACTGTTCCCCAATTAGAATTTTGCAGAATTTATCTGGTTCTCTTGTACTCCCGACTCCCAAGCAGGGGTCTGTTTTTGGAATTAGTTACAGAAGGGAGTAAAAAAATAAATACATCTCAGCCCTTTCCCGTAACCCGATACCCCTGGGTTTTTCCCGTCAGCTATTCACCCAACATGATCCCGGGATATAGGACAACTGCTTGGTAACTGAGGTTTATCATCTGCATAATCTGACCACCAGGGTTTTTCTTAGAGCAGGGCCCAACACTCAAGGGCCAGAGCTCGCCCCCCGGGAGGGGCCCTCAAGTTGCAGGGAAGAGGCGGGAAAATTCTTCTTTGTAGTGAAAACGTGGAATTGCTTTGAAGAGATGAAAGCCGGGTGTTTTGCTTTCTGGAAGAAATGCCCCTCTATTTGGATGGCCGGCTTAAAGCAGATGTGCTCCTGTGATGAAGGATTTTGCAGACTGCGGCATTTCCAGGCAACGTTTAAGATGTCAATCAATGGTGTTTGAAATCACTCAGGCTGTCACAGCTGGGTGACACTGGGGCTGAGCAGGGGAGTCTTTAGAGAATGGGAAGTTGTTGACATCAGAATGCACTTGTTTGTGAAATACAGTCAATCACAAATAATATCTTCTTCAAAGAATCCAATTTAATGTCATATATCTTTAAGCATTTATTCAGCTTGTTCATTTGGCACAGTCACATGTTTTTAAAGAACAAAGAATGGCATGTGTCTTAAACTTGGGCATGCACAAAGATCACCTGGAATCTTGTCAAAAATGCAGATTCTGATTCAGGAGAGCTGGGGTGGGATCTGAGATTCTGCTTCCAGGTGGTACAGAAGTTTCCTATCCCCAGCCACAGCTGGAGTAGCAGGACGTTTGAATTGACATTTTTTCCCCCTACCAATCATTTATATACTCACTAATTCATCCTTTCTTTTGACATTTATTTACAACTTATTATGTATATGGCATTCAGCTATGTACTAGGAAACAAAAGAAATTGACTATAACATCTCTGACCTCCAGTCTAAACGGAAGGAAATGAAGTTAAGCCCCCATGCATGTATGTATCAAGTGGCGCAAAAATCAACAATCTCAAAACGTAGGGGTTTAAAGCAGTGACAGGTAACCAGACTTCTTACATGGTGGCTCACTTCTCCCCAGAGTGCAAATCTGTCCATTTTAGGCTCAGAACTGAGCCAGCACTTGCATCTATTGGTGAGCGAGATTCACAGGTCACCCTTGAACTGATGAGGGAGGAGGCTGCCCAGGCTCTGAAACCGAGGAAGTGTGGTTTATAAGGGGCATCTTTGGAGTCAGCTGCAATATAAAATGGGCAAAATGGGGAAAACGAAGACGGAGGACCGTAGTGTTCAGAGAGGAATGGAATCAGTGTGAGCTGCATTTTTAGGAAAAGTATTCTCATATAAGGTAGGGCAAAAAAGGATAAAGAGTCGCTTAAATTAGTTATATAGCTGCTCATGTGATGCTAAAAGTTAAGTAAATGCTTACTGAAATGAATTAGAAAATAATGAAAAGCAAATAAAAAATCACCTCTAATCAAATTAATGAATGCATAACTCTTCTAAATGGCTCTTTTTCCAGATGAAAGCAATACAAGGCCAAAGAGTAAGATAGGAAGGAAAAAAAAAAATCTAAAGGCCATATAGAAAATTATATGTTATAGGAAAAGGGCTCTCTTAAAAGCATAAGCCAACAATATATCAATGATCTAGTTTGGTTTTAAATAATGTGCTTCATGTTTACTGCAGGATGCTAAAGGAATTCCTTAGGTTGTCACAAATCACCAACAACCCCACCAGACTTCATTCAATGGTGAGATACAATAATGTTCCACAGCCTAAAAGAAAATACCAACTGTGAGTGAGAGGAGCTGACTCAATTTTCTCTGAATTATATTTGTTTGGAAAGTGATCAATAATCCTTGCATAAAAGAAAAATTGACATCTACATTTTACAAGTAGAATGGCTTCAGGGGAAGCCATTTCTTTCTTTCTGTGGTTAAGCCCAAATAAGAAAAAGAAAGAAAATAAAAATCAAGTGAATGTATCTTAGGCCTGTTTTTGTAAATGTCGAACCAATCGTTCATCAAGCTTCCAAAGTTAAGAAATAATGACTTAACATTGTGAACTACACATACAGGTCCATTTTCCCCTGCCTTGATGTTCATTGTTTTTCTTTGCCTTCTCTGTCCTTCTTTGGCTTTTCTGACCAGCCACCTAATGCTATTTTCTGGGCAGTTTTCCAGGTCTGGTGTCCCTTGCTATTCTTCTCTCTGGTTATTATCCTAAGAAAATAATGGCATAGCATGATTAAAATATCATTACTTTCTATGGGGAAAAGCGAGAGTATGTTTTTTATTTAATTTACCATTAATGAGGCCTGGAAAGGTGCCCGCAGGGCCTGCAACTCCTGTTTCAGATGATGGAAAAGCAGATCTAGATCTTGGTGGCACCTGGTATCAAACTTTTGGGGCTGTCTGGGCAGGGCAGGGCTTGAGAGGACCCTGTCATTTTTCACCGGAGACTCCCTCCTGACTGTCTTAACTGCCATCAGTGGCAGAGGTGCAGAAATAGGGCCAGAGGGCCGTAGAAGGGATATTTCTGTCCTGTCCCAAAACAGGCAGGCCTGGAACGTTACAAGAACATTTGTTTTTAGGAAATTTCCAGTCCAATTATACTCTCCCCAGAGATGTGAATTGTTCAGATAGCATTCAGATAAGCATCCACAATTTTGGGAACTTCATGAAAAACAGAACTAGCAGCTTTTTGAGGCTTGGCCTTCCCTGGCTAAAATAGTTCTTTTAGGGTGAGGCAGCCCAGAGTGGTGGTCTAATGATAGAAGTTGGAATCAGGAGATCCTGAGGGTTTTGATTCCAGCATCCTTTCTGGCTGGGTGGGTGGCCTGAAGAATGAAATCAGAGCCAACCTCTGGATTTGAAAAGTAGGGACAAAAAAAAACGATACATCTCACTTACTTTTGGAATTGGCTAATCAGTCTGATGAATGGGGTGAAGAGGGAAATAACTTAGCAGCCTGAAAAGTCCATGTGGGATGAAGAGACAAGTCATTTGAGGTGTGTACGAATCCTACAAAGCAAACTCTTGCCTGTCCCATTCACCTGTAGAGTTAGCAAAAATTCCCAGGAGAAGGATAGGTTCTCCATGGCCTCTGTTCAGTGGAACTTTTTGCTTTGGGAGGGTTTTTTTTTTTTCTTATACTGGGGATTGAACCTGGGACCTCATATATGAGAAGCAGGCACTCAACCACTGGGCTACATCCACTCCTCCTGGGAGGGTAATTTTTGACCAACATGACACCTAATCTTGGCTCATGTAATTAACTAATCTTCCATTTCAGGGAACACTATACTGAAGTGAAGGCACACAGATCAGGCAAGTTTTGATGGGGACAGAGTATAAGAGTTTTAATTGGAAGAAACAAAAAGCGAGATCTACTTCAGAGACACATTGTGGGGACATAATAGAATTTGCTGGCAAGATACATCTATCTGATTCTTCCTCTTTGCCTTCCACCATTCCTTTTAATATATAACCTCCTGTCTCCACAATGACGTTATGGGGTAAGTATGTAACTTTTGATTATTTAGGCTGCAAGTGAGAAGAATCCAAATCAACCTGGTTTAATGGTAAGTGGAATTTATTGCCTTGTACCACTGAAAAGCCCAGAGGTGTGGGGAGGTGAGGTGTCTTCATAGTCTCACCTCCATTTCTTAGTGAATCTCTCCACTCTGCCTCGCTACCTGCTGGCTTTGCCTACTAGCTGGCTTTCCTCATAGTGGCAAAATGTCTGTAGAGTGTCAGAATTCACATCCAGGACATTACAATCCAGGAAAAAAGAGGAATCCTTTCCCCATTCTCATTCAGCAGCATCGTCATTCTGATTAGAACAATAGCCCACCTCTGAAACTATCTCTGTGCCAAGGTAGATGAGATTATCCTGATCAACTTGGGCTAATTCAGACTTGACTTGGAGCTGAACCAGGAGTCAATCCCACTCACATCTCCCAGTTGCTTCCCAGTGGGGAAGAGGTAAAATGGATGTTGGGGAACTACCAACAGTGTTCTTTACAATAAGAGTTATCACCCCTTATTAAAGGTGAATAAATCATGTGTATGGTTAACTGACTCATTCAAGATCACACAACCAGTCTGTGCCCAAGCAAAGATTTAAACCCACTTCTAGGGTTAAATGATTCCAAAGATCTTTTCATAACAAGTCATCTTTCAAAATGCAAATATGTTTCATTATTTCCCTAATCAACATTTATCAGCTTCCATGATCTGCAGGAGAAAACCAAAATGCCTTGGCCTGACTTCCAAGAAACTTTGTGCCCTGAATTCTGCCTATCACCCCAAACTCATCTCAGACCACATATCAAACTATTTGACATTTCCTGTGAATCTTTCGAGATTCCACTATCTAGACCCTCACCTATCAGATAGTATTACATCAATTTTCAAACTGAGTCACAACTATCCATTTGTCCACAATGGATAAAATCAGGATTTAAAGCAATGTCTTGGGAGTCAGCCAGACTAGAGTTAGAGTCTCAGATCTGCTGCTTAATAGGTAAGTGGTCTTTAGCAAATTAACTTCTCTAGGCCTCATTTTGCCTTCCTGTAAAATGAGAATAATGTTTACTTCACAGAGATAAGGGGAGGAAGAAATACATTTACTACAGGCCCTGGCACATAGTAAACCTTCAATAAATGGCAGTGATAATTAATACTCTATTTACACATGTGGATGGATCACTCCTGAAAGACAGGGCTTCACTTTCATCTACTTGGTCTCTCTCCCACTTAGCTTCCTGCCTGCCAAGGCGCCCAGGGTCTTGCTGTCATGTGCCCAAAGCACATCCAAAGATTTTTAAAAAATGTCTTCAAGTCTACATTTCTTTGCTTGCTCCTCTACTTCTTTTCCAAGTCTTTCTCTTTCAACACAAGGGCAGCTACACTGTGGCTTTTTCATGTCCCTGGGGAGGCCGCACCTCTAACATGAACTTTGCCCCAAAGTATTTTAATCAATTGCGAGTTTTACAGGTTTCCATAGCCTTAATTTGATCTTTGCCCTGGCAGTCTTCAATCAACTGAAAAGGTTTACCTAGCATTTGTCCCTTAAAGTCTTTTTTGACCTCATTTTTCAGAAGTCATCATATTTTCCAAATTTGCAATGCCTGAAATATCTGAAATCATTCTATTCTTTCTGTTCATCGCTGCCTGCAAACTGGCAAAATCTTACTTAAGCCCCTCTCATTCTTATATTTTGCCAACATTTTGTTTTCTAACATCTCTTAGATCTACAAGTTTAATAGGCAGAGTCCACCTCCAAAATGAACACAGGTGACCATTTTTCTACGTATTGAATCTTTGTGTGGCAACTATATGCATATTTCCAACCCTTGACATCCTTGTCCTCACATCCACTATCCTACTGCCAAGCCAATGTGACATATTTTTAGTTTCTGTTATGATAGATCCTCACTTCAGGTGCATTTCCTGTACACAATGAGGTCAGGATAGGAAAGGCTACACTGTGGTAATATCTCTCCAAATCTCAGGGTCTTATCTCATAAAAGATGACTTCTTATTTACTCGAAGTCCTCTGTTGGTACAGCAGGTCTCCAGAGTGACTCCCTCTTGGTGGTGATTCAGGGGTTCAGGCTGCTTCCCCCGCGTAGGTAGGTAGAGCTTCTAGAGCATGTGGCTTCTGGGGTGGCTGTGTCAGAGAAAGGAAGGACATGGGGAACTTACCTTCTTGCCAAGAAGCCTCTGACTAGAAGTGACCTTGGTCACTTTCACTCATGGTCTGTGGGCCTCAGCATAATATGACCCTGATCTCACAGAGCCCCAGCCTAACATGGAGCCTGGGGAATGAAGGGAGCAACTGAAGCAAATTCAAAATATTTTGCCCCATTTCCCTTTCTGTCTTTTTCCCCTTTCTCCTAATTTTGATGTAAGAGAGCATTCTACCTCTGTTAATTAAATACCATTGCCTTTGCAAGTTCAGGATGGGGCCAGAGATGAAACAACCACTGTATACAGGACAGGGGAAAATGGTGTCTTCAAGTTTTCAGTTCAGCAGGATAGAAAACAGGAGACATATTATCTCAAGGGTAAAATAACATCAGAACATGTATCTGGGATGAACGATGGCTGTAAAGTACTGATTCTATGTCCCCAAGGGAGCTTTTATGAGGGGAGGAGGGTTGTTAGTATTTTTGGTTTTTGTTTGTTTTTGCTTCTGTTTTTTAAAAAATAATAACACCTGGACCCAATCCTGGAACTTTCAATTTAGCAATCTGGAGTGATCTGGAGGGCTGAGTATAAGCATTTTCCCAATATTTTGGATGACCAGCCAGGTTGGGTGACCACTGGACATAAGCCACCCAGTAACATGTACAGCCACCAGCAGGGGCCCTAGCATAAGGGGTAAGAGATTGAAAATGCTGGTAGGAGAGTACCGAGATGCTTAAGGAAGCAGAGGAGTTATGTTAATGCCCTGTGGGTAGGTCTAGGGACGGAAGAAGGAAGAGATCCCTTCCTCTGCAATAGAAGAGAAGACGGTGGAGAGAAGAGATGGTCAGATGCACACCCTTGGCAGCCTCAGACTCCATCCACAGGTCCATCATTCATTCAGCTCTTATCTTGTGAGTTCCAGCCACCAGTCAGCACCCAAGCTGGGCACCAAGAATACAGTGGTGGAGAAGACAACTGTAGCCACAGTCCTCAGGACACTCCAGCCAGTGGGCAGTAGCGGTCAGGCAGGACTCAGTGTATAGTGGGATTGGAGGAACTGGAAAGGGTGTGAGTAGGTGGGGAAAGCCTCCCAGGTGGAAGAAAATCCTTTCCAGAGCACAGAGAGTGAAATAAGCAACACGTGCTGCCTTCCTGGTTCTTTTCTGAGCTGGATGAGTTGAGAAAGACAAACAAACAAAGGTGGATTCAGGTTTCTTTGTCTTTAGGGTTCTGGAAAGAACATGGACCCAGAGCACAGCCCCAGCTCCAGCATTAGCTGGGTCAGCTGCACATGCCGCTCTCCAAACCTCACTCTCCTCAGCTATAATATAAGCATATTAACTCCTCTTCTCCAGGTCATTTCTGAGGACTGAATGAGATTGCCTGCCCAGCAGCTAGCACTGTGTCTGGCTTAATTACGGTTCTCTTCCTTCCCCCTCCCACCTTTCATCACTTTCAAAATGAAAAAGTAATACTAATAATGATAGTAATAATAATACTATTATCAGGCACTACTACTATTACTAATGTAAACTCATCATATTTATACAGCAATCTACAATTTACAGCACAATTACATGCATTCTACTGAAGTTACCATTTCCTACCCTCCCTATTTTATCCTTCATTTCTCGCAACCTTCCATCTTTTCTTTTTTCTTTTATTTCCTTCCTTCCTCCCTTCCTTCCCACCCTTCCTCCCTCCCTCCCTTCCTTCTTCTTTTTTATGTCTTCTTGCAGAAACTGTTTTGGCTGCCTTAAAGGTTACTTAAAAATCATATACCAGTGTAGATGAATTAAAAGTAGTTGAAAAACATATGGTGACAAAGAGTGCCCAGTAGCAAGGTCACCCATGGTGTCCTTAGTTATATACTCTGGGCAGGCTCATGATTTGGTTTTCAGCTTCCTAGCAGCCAAAGTGAAAAGAGAAATTATTTTGGGTATAGAGTTCATAGCCTCCATGATATAAAATGACCAATAGCTTAGGAGATTCGAAACTATTCTTGATACTAATTTCAGACAGGCATTTCTCCCTGGGGCGGAGAAGGGGTCTCATAAACAGGACAATGTGCACTGGAATGAATAATGTTCAAGGGAACCTTCCAACAGATGAAGCAAGAGTGACAGTGGGGTATTTCCTTCAAGATTCCTAATATGGGCTTGTAATTGACAGAAATTCTCTTGGGGAGGAGAGAGAAGATGGTGCAATTTAGCTCCCAGCTCTCTCCTGATTTGACTTGGCCTAGGATAAACACCATTTTGAACTTGGAGAGAACTGGATGAGCTGTGCCTTCTGTAAGTATTCCCTTAGGGCTTTGGATAAACTTTAAATGGCAGTGAGCTTAAAATGCTCCTGCCTGGTAGCCCACACAAATTTATTTCTTTGAATAGGGTCTTCCAACTGAAAATCTTGGAATGTTTCCATCAAGAAAGGTCAAATATGTTGAAAGATCATGATGAAGTCTGGCCTTACACTCCTTATTCCCATTTTCTTCTTAATTTGCTTTCAAGTGCTACCACAGGGAAAGCATGGAAGACCACCCTCCTATCCAGTTTAGCCTGAAAAATTAGTACACTCACATCCTTACAGTGCCTTAGAACTCTTCTCTGCCTATTGTGGGTGTTTCCAGAATTGATTTGATGTTCTTACAGTTTCTGTAGTTTGGTGGTATTTTAAAATAAACATTATCTTCTAACAGTATTAAAGAAGAGCTCTAATTGAAATCCATTTGGGTTCAAGGCGGCCCTTCGGACCCCATTTGCTCAGCTAATCAGCCGATCGTTGGCACAATGGATTGTGACTGCTCCTTTGCAGCGTAGCCTCTGGAACCGCTTTGGCTTATTGAGCCGATGCCCACTTGGCAACGGCATGATCCTCACTATGTCAGGATGTTCTCAGCAGCAGGAAGAGGCAAACTTAAACACAGATGTTCCAGTGTGAGCTGCTGCAGAGCCCTGGTAAAGGCACAGGCCCCAGCACTGCACACAGCCTTGCGTGTTCAGGGGCAGCTTTCTTTCGCCCACATCAGCAGTCCCTTCAACACATAGGAAATGGATCTCAAGTCAGACGCTGAAGAGGGATTTACGAGAGCAGACTTACTATTTGGCATCCATGGGCTAATCCAAGCTCTCACCCTCCCTGCCCACCTTTTAAAAACTTGTGCCTTCAGAGCCTGTGGGAAACACCAAGGCCAGACAACCATGGACAGTAAGCCTGAGTAAGGCCCCACCTAGCGAGGTGGGCATGGGTCCATCTCTGCGCCTCAGTGCAGGGCAACGACCTTGTACTTTGGTACCAGACTGCTTAGGTTCAAATTTCCTGGCCTGGTCCTATTTAGCCAGTGACTCCCTGGGCCGCTTTCTTTTATTTATTTATTTATTTTTAATTTAATTTTATTTTTTAAATTTATTTATTTTTTATTGTGGGTAAAAATAAAATTTTTCATAATGCATACCAATATTTGTAAAATGATATATAAATATATATGCATATATGTGCATTTGCTACAAAAATGTTATATATATATATATATATATATATACATATATATATATATATATTTTTTTTAAAGAGGTACTTAGATTACCTAAATATTACACGGAACCCACCGGGATTCCCATGTTCCCCACCTCCCACACCTCCCACCACATCCCACACAAACATCTCTCACAAGTGTGGCCCATCACCCTCAATGGACTTACACATCCTGGGGCCTTGCCACCAACCATAGACCACAGTTCACATCGTAGACCACACTCTCTCCCACACAGTTCTGAGTGGTGTATGCTGATTTAAAATGGCCTACATCCGTTGCCACAACGGCACTCAGGACAACCGCCAAATCCCAAAGAAGCCCCTATATTTTAACTGCACATCCCCTCCCTGCCTGGAAAGTGTCCAGTGGCCACTGGCTCCACCTCACTGCTATAATTTCTTCCATTGCTAGAATCACCATATGTGTACAACAGAATACCATCAAGTCCACTCTAGTCCATAGTTCTTCCCCCAATCCTGAGGGGACTGGGATGGTGATGTCCACTCTACCTCCAAGTGAGAGAGGGCTTATATCCCATGGATATGGTGGGTGGAATGATCCTGCCTGCAGCTGCAGGCCCTCTCCATTCCCTGGGCCACTTTCTTTACCACTCTTTGCCTCGGTTTCTCCTTTTGTAAAACAGAGGGTAGTAACTATAGTGTTGTGGAGAGGATGAAAGGATTTGATACAAGAAATATTTAAAAGAGTGTCTGACACAGAGAATGCATTTTCTGTTACTAAAATATGTGGCCTTGAACTGCTACAAAGGGTTCCGGGAAGATTTATTGTACATACCAGAGATGGTTTTAAGTGGCAACCAGGCTTCTTGTGGATTGCAAATCAGGTAAAATTTTAGGGGGGCTTCAGAACTTTAAACTCCTTGAAAAAAGGGGAAATAAACATTTTAGTTTTCAGTAAAGAGGCAAATTTATTGGCAGAGAAAAGAAGAAAACCCATAATTACGAAACACCTTATGACATAATAAGCATTCTACCTGCACAATCACTTACCTGCTTCCTCACTATCTATGAAGAATGGATTGTTCTACCTATTAAGGAAGCTATCTTTCTCTGGAAAGAGATCGAATAATATCCTGTGCCTATATAATACTCACCTCACTACAGGTAAGGTCACAGCAAAAAGCAGGAGACCTCAGTAAATTTGAGTTTCAGATTTAAAATGAGTAATTTCTTGGTAGATGTATGTCCCAACTCTTGCATGGGACACACTTATCCTGAAAATTTATTCATTTTTTTATCTGGAATTCAAATTCAACCTGGTGACCTGTGTTTGTATTTGCTATATACAGGAAGCAATTGTCTTCTGGGTGCCAGCCACAGAGTTTAGCCCTTTACAGTTGGTCACAGTTAAATCACACCATAAGAGAAGAGCCCTGGAGAGGGACAATTATGGAGCAATTTATATGCCTTTTTGCTAGCTGATCTGAGCTTTCATTGCACCCAGCATTCTGATTGCCAACATCCCTTATGCCATTAAGGCATTTGGTCACATCACAGCAGATTTTTCACAAAATTTAACCTTCATCTGAGCTGGTCAGGTTTGCCAGTGAGGAACTATAGGCAAAGCTATTTTTTTTTTTTTTTTAAATCACTAAAAACAATCAGAAACAGTTTGAAGAAAAGAAAAGAGCTTTGAATTTAGGTATTTGTAAAATTCAAGTGTAGGGTCTTCCACTGGCTATTAGTCTATGAACCTCAGTTTGACCATCTGTAAATTTAACTTTCTCCCTACAGGGAAACTGAGAATTAAATGAGAACGTCTGTGTGAGTGTGGAGTTCAGCATATTGCATGGAGAGTGTTCAATGAGTATCTAGTCCCTACTCCTTTTCCTTCTACCACTTATAGGTAATAAGTATAAAGACATTAAAATCTTCACATCAGTCAATATAACCAGAGGAAAAAAAGCTTTCCAGGGTTTTCCTATGCTGAGGCCTACATCCAGAACAGCAATGGGGAAATTTTATCATCAGTCATCCCACCTGGACTGATACTTCAACAGAGGGAGGAGGTGAGGGTGGGCTGAGGGGGTTTCCAGAGCCGACTCACCTTTCAATGGGTATACTTTGTCCTGTCTATGGGAATTATTTTGTGGAGACAGCAAGGGAGTTGGAGGTAAGGATTTTTATCCAGGTGTCCAAAGGAGAATGGATATGAAATATGTACCATGAAACATTGCCCCAAATAAATACTGGAATTCAGGCTACATCAGCATAAGATTTGAAGATCTGGGTCTGCCAGATTCAGGCCAAACTCTTGAGTGGTTGGCTGAAGATTGTGTGCGTTTTTACAGAATTCCCTGCTGTACCATCCAAGAGATGGCCTGGTGATGAAATTTGTATGAATATGGCAAGTAATCTCTTGAGCCCCAGCCCCCTCCCCTCCCCAAACCAGTCATACTGAGCAAGTAAGAAAAAAATCAGCTCTGACTAAGCTTGGGTTTGTTTATCCACAGCCCCCTTGGCAGAACCATTTCCATATTCTCAGACTAGGACCACTATTGAACATGCATTGGCTCGTGCCCTCTTTTATCTAAGGGCAACATGAAAGAAATGAATCTGAACTTCAGTTTAACTTCCCCCTGCAACTTGTTCAAAGGCTCTGTAGCCTCTCCACCATAAATATGAAATTTTCTTGTGAAATAAAGACAAACATGGGCCTGACAGGAATGGCATAAATAATCAGTCCTTTGTATATTTATATAGAAGCCAGGTGCAGCTCATGGATGATTGCTTCGTACTTTATTTCTTTGATTTTCCAGGAAATTCTGATAGATGTAGTGGGACAGCTTGACATCATCTGAGAATGTCCCTCATATATATCTTGAAAAATAATCAACCCTAAATCAGGTCCTGTTAATGTGGAAGGAAAACAGAATACAACTCTTAGAAGAATCACCTTCAGGTTGAGTGAAAATCGACATTTTATCATCTTCATTTGATCAATTTTACAAACAAACCTCACAACATGTATACATTTCATTACAGTTTTGTGATAGAAAGTCTTGTACAAGGAGCCTGAAACATTTTATGGGATGAACATATTGGTGAAGTTTCCAGCCTCAGTGTGTAATTCCAAGTCACCAAAATAACTTTGGACCCATTCAGATATGCTCAGCAAAGCCTGAGCAATGCCAAGTTTCACAGAGAAGGGGGTGTGTTATATGTTTGTTGAATACACATCTTCACAGCAATATGGTATTCCATTTATTAATTCTGTTTGCTGCAGATGGCTTCATTATGTGTATTTAATTTTAGTACTTAAGTAAACATACACTAACGGTGTGTAGGAAATACTCAAGATATCCTTAAACAAAAAGCAAAGGCTGTGTAATGGTGCAGGAGAGCCTGCTGGGAGGAAATCTATTCTAAAACAGTTTGGAGAAAATCTGTCTTCAAAAGACTTGAGTATGAGCATCTCCTTACATGCAAAGAGATGGAGAGTATAAGGGGAGAGAGATACTAATCAATGAGGCCGCAATTTGCTACAGCAGTTACAGTGATCCTACTTTTCACAAAATAATTGCCACATGTTGACTGTGCAGATGTCCAAACACATGGGAGCACTTCTCTTTCCTAAAGACAAATGAAGATTTTCACTTTGTTTGGTAAACGTGTCAAGATTTATCACATAGACATGTGTCGTACATTAGGGTGTTTATAAAATAGGGCTTTCTACACTCTGGTTATACACTTTTATGATTTCAACAACACAGCAGTGGTGAAACCAATGTTTCCCAGACTCAAATTTGCCCCCAGTCTCAGGCTGGATTATAAGCAGTACTTCAAGTGGTTAAAAACAAGAGAACACAACATCCCCATCTATGTTCCTGGAAACCTCAAACTGCTCTACTCCTCTGTGCCTAGGAAAATGGTGGCCAGGTAAAATAACCTTGTCCAATAAGCATTGACTGAAAGAGCAGCTGACATTTGGGTCTCACTGCATCTCAGAGTCAATGGATCATGGTAACTGCTTTCAAAACGGAATGGAATTGAATAGAATATTAAACTTCCTCTTGAGCCACATACAAACAAAATTTAGAGATAGGTTCTGAGGAGATGCAATGAACACAAGTCAAAGACAAGCCCAGAAATAATACATCTATTAAATCTGAGGGGAAAAAAAATCCAAAAACAACAACTTTTCCAAAAGAGACAAATCTTTTTTTCTGGTTCAAAATCAAACCAAAGTTTGTCTGGTAGAACAGAACTCATACTGTTTGGGAAACGCTCTTATGGGGCTGACTTTCAATGACTTCTCCAAACCCTTCCCAAGTCACAAAAACTGTGCTTTTAAAAGAGTGCTAAAGCACATTCATTGATTATGAAAATGTTGATATACAGTTTAGACTTAACTTTTAGGAAAAATCAAAGGAACCAGAGTCCTTTGTAAGAACAGGCTTTCTGCTGTCTTGGCTGCACAAGGAAGCTGAGGATTCAAGGAAAAGAAAATATTCTGAAAAATATCTCTGGATGGGATGTTTTCATTCTCTGCAGTATCTCAGAAACACACAATTTCACAGAAAGGGAATAGAGAATAAGATTTAATAGAATTTTATTTTTTACTTATGAAAAGGAACAGAAGTCTTAGAGAATGGGGAAAAGACTACTGTCCTATATTTTTCCGTAAGAGTTTCCACTATGAATATCTTGTTTTCTTCAACCAGATCATAAAATCCACAAGGGCAGAGACTATTCCTTTTGGTTATCTTAGATCTCATTAATATTATGCTGGGCATATAGGTGATATTTTAAAATTATTTATTGGTGGAATAAGCATATCTCTTTTGTTAAGCACATATGTCCAGTATTTTGTACAGTATTTAGAATAAGGTAGGAAATCAATATGTTTGTTGAATTGATGAATGGATGAATGACTAAAATTCCTCAGGCCTGGGCAAAAAAAGCCATGAGGCACTGGCAGCTCTCTGTGGATGTACCTGAGCAGTTGAGAGTATAAGGCACACCTAGACTATTCCCCAAAAGGAATCGTATGCACGAGACTGGAATGCCCTTTAGGTGGCATGGTGTGCATCAGCTGACAGCTCCCTGGCTCTAGCTGGAGCCTCTTCAAGCCAATGTTTCAGTCCTGGACTCTCAGTTTGCTTTAAAGAAACAGAAATTCCTGGAAGGACTCAGTGCTGTTGGTAAGTACAAGGTATTTGAGGCAGCTGCAGGAAGCACTGTATTGTCCTTTGGTGGCCCCTAGAAGATCTGGTTTTCACCCTACCCTTGTTCTCTCTTGATTATGTGGGAAATGCTGCTTGCCTGAGTTTGTTAAAGGCTGCCAAGGCAATATACTGGAAATGGGTTGCTTTTACATTGGAGATTTATTAACTTAAAAGCTTACAGCTCTGATGCTGTGAAAAATGTCCAAATCAAGGTTTCATCAGGCGATGCTTTTCTCCCTGAAACCAATTAATTAATGGTAATTGATTATTCTTAAATAAATGAAAAATGTATTTTTCTATATATTTAGTACTATGAGGTTAATCCTTGGAATGAAATATTCTAAGGCTGGTAAATGTAGCAATCTCTGGAGACTGAATCCCAAAAGAGATATTTTTTTTTCCCACTGCAAAAATTTTTAAGGAGAGATGGATGGAGCTAAAATTAAAATAAATAAAAAAACTTTTTATTTCATATATTTTTTACCCCCATCCTTTATCTATTCTCTATTGAGCAATCAATGATTTGATACCACATAAGCATTTTTTTTTTTTTTCAAAAGCCAAATACACAAATACTCAACAGATGGGCAAAGGTTGCCTTGAGGAAGGCTTAAAGAAACACCTGTCCCCCTTTTCTGGGGAGTTTTCACAATTTATGGGTGTCTCAGATGATAATGGCACATTCTTATTTGGGAGATATAAATTCTCAGGCCCTGAAGTAGATGTTGTTTTTTTGTAGATTTCTATTGCCGTTAAAGCGCGTTGGGGAAGATGATGAGACCTCCTGATGTTGGAAGAAAATCATCAGTCCTGTTAAATTTTCAAACCAGATGCTTTCTTTATACAAATTTAAGGGGGAACGGAGTTGTGGAAGCGTATAATTCAGACATTCCTTTGAATATATGTAAGAATAAGAAACATCGCTCTCTTCTTGTTAACTAAACACATGCAGTGAACAAATGAACACTTAAAGTGTTGAAAAGCAAAAGTCAACAAACAGGAAAAAACAAAACAAAACACTACCATCCTAACATTGTCTTTCTTGACATTGGGAGTTTTCCCTGTTAGTGTCTGTCACACCAATTCAAGAGATTTGTGTGGCTCCTATATTAAAGAAGGTGCATAAGTTATTCTATGCAAGGATTTTATCAACCAAGAGGTTCTATTTTTATACTTCAATATATGGATTTTTCTCACAGTGGGGCTTTGTTGTAAGGAATCAAAACCAGTGCATTATATTTTTTTGGGACAGTTTGGCTTTTTGTTGCTTAAATCCAAAATACCCATATAAAATCTCCATGGAAGCCATAAAGATGCCCCTCTTTGGTTTGTCCCCTTTGGGATGGCATGCCTTTGTGCATACAGAACTGGAGGGCCATAGGAGGTGGGTGGGGGTGGAGTGTAGATGGTGCAAAAAGCCATTACTATCTTTTATCAGACAAAGAATGTAAAGAAATCCGGGCAACATCACAGTACAAAAGCCTGAACTGTCTGACCTTTGGGGCCTGAGGCCTAGACAATCATCCAAGCCTGGATCTTTCCTGAGAACTGCTGCAGGGAAGATCTAAGAAAGTGCAGACATTGTCCCTTTTAGAAGCAAAGTCTGAGGTCTGAGGATCTAACAGGTTCTAGCTGAGCAATGAATAAGGTTAAGCGCTCATTCTCAAGGTAACTAGATAAAGGGAAAAGTCAGCTGTGCAGATCTCAATTCTTTAAAATTTAAAAGCTAATTTTGTGTCTTTTAGTCAATTTCCTGCACAGGAAGGAAGAATTTATTAACTGCCTTCTGGTATTAAATGGAGTGCTAATGGGTAAGTACAACAATTCAACAGGTGCCAAGCAGAAATATAGAGGCATTATATCAATATTAATCGCAAAGCCTTGCAAATGCACTTGTAGAGTAATAGCTTTTTTTCCCCATTGAGTTTATTTTGGGAACCCTATCTACCTTCAAATAATAAAGTGACTGTTATATATTATTCTGGGAAACAGAATGCTATATGGTCTTCATTACAAATCCTTCATATGAAAACGTTATTGCATATTCTAAGTAACATGGGCTAGGCAAGAGCAATTCAGGTTTTTAAAAAATAATAATGACCAAAGCAGCTCAAGATTACAGCCCTAAGCCATGGACATTTGTATAAAATGCACTCACATGCCTTAAAGAAACAGAAAATAAATGGTTTCTCTACTTAGAGCAAGAAGGTTTTCTGCTTTACATATTTTTTTTTCTATTTTTGAAAAAAATTCTATTTTTGCTCTTCACCTTTTCCCCAGCACTTTAGCCTGATTCAGTTGTCAATAGGAGCAAAACACAAAAAGCCCCAGGTTTTATAAAAGTTTGTGAAAACAATGATGACCAATAATTAGTGCCATTCTCAATAAACTCGTTTAGATTAAGCTGTTCTCTTATCTGGCCCTGGTACCACTTAGAAAAAGAAGAACAACAAAAAGTTTCTTCCAGAAAGAATTTTATTTAAAATCATACTGCAGGATGATTACACAGGAGTTGTTTCACACCCTGCCCACAACTTATACTCTTAGTCATTTTTCTGCATAAGCCACTTAATTTCTTATTCTCTGTCCTCATGGAAAGAACGATGACTTTAAATGGAAAATAATAGACCTTTGAATAGACTTATTTCTTCAGAATTTAGGGTAGAAGATGAGCCTTTCATTCTTTTTTGTTGTTCCTTCCAAATTTCTTTTACTATTAAGATTCATCTCAACTTTTCTTTTGGACAGTTATCCGTTATTGTTGTGTTTATTTTTACTGATCAAGAAAGAATAGAGAGTTGACAATGAAAACTTCAATACTGAGCAGAATTGGAATCTCAGGCATGATCAGGGAGTAGTATGGTGAAATAGGGTATCATGAAAGTTTAAAATTATGGAAAACTTAAGAATATGATAATGAACATCATAAGGTCTACCCTCATCAATATTTACCATTCCTCTACCCATACCACCACTTAGAGACATAGAAACTTGAGATGTGGGAGGGCAGAAGGTTAGAAAACTTTTAGGTCATCCCTAAAAACCTAAAGACTCATTTAAGACTCTTCCTTGGACAAGCATATTGTATAATCACAGGCATTAGGATGGAAAGTATTTTAAAAATCTTTCACGGCTCCACATACCAGATCATAGGAAATGACACATAATTTTATTGGGAGGCATTCGGGCAGAATGCAATGACCACAGTAGACTTTGTGTCACAAACATCCTTCTTCTCAAAGATAATATCAGAGGATCTTAAATGATCTTATGTTTGGAAAAATGGCTCTATTTATGGATGAAATTTTATCTCCTGAGAGAAAATTTCCCTATGGTATAATATGATAAATTCAAATTCTAGAACTCAAGATTCTGGAATTCAAATTAATATAAAAAAAATTTTAAGGTTCACTAAACATCTGTAGCCCTAATTTGAAGTATAAACATTCTGCTGCTTTATTGATTAGAAATATAAATTTTACAAGGAATATTTTGCATCTATAGACTTCGTAATGATATATTTGGTAGACTTTTTCTAAACTGATGCTTAAGTAAATTAATTAAAGAATTATCTAACTTCATATTACCCACTGTTGAGTTGTTAATTTCCCACTTATGCTAAATATCAAACACTGAAAAACAAACAGGAAAACAAAAGAAACACATGTAAAAAAGAAAAGAAAAGAAAAGAAAACACTTGATAGTTCTTAGGGAAAACTTTTTAAAAAACATTTTCAAGTTTCTAACTGAAAGGAAAATCAGCAAGCTTACAATGGAAGTAAATTCAAACAAGTAGGAGGAATTTGAGAAGTAATAGCTGTGGAGTGTGAATTACACACACACACACACACCCACAAGGCATGGCCACACAGATGTAAATAATCTTGCTTCAAATGGGCCATAAAGTTTAAATTACTTTCCATACCAATAAAATAAGACCAGGAAAAAAAAGACAAAACAAAACAAAATGAAACTAACCTTGGTTAAAATAATACTGTAACCCACCAAAGAAAAACACAAAAGAGGTAGTAGTTGATAATTTAATGGCTGCCCTGGGTTTTCATAAACATTGCACTTCCACCATGAAGAATATAATTTGCTTCTAATTTCCCAGAGCTAGGAAACAAAACAGAGAAGGGCTAACTCCTGGCCCTTCACCTCTGTGTGTCTCATCTTGTTATTTTTATGATATAAGATTGTTGTAAGACCTTTACATGAGGACATAAAAATGTCAATGTGTAGGAGCCGATGAAAATTAGGTAAATACCTGCGATCTTAGAACGTGTTAGTAATTCCACCATTTAACTTTCTTTGGAGTTTTGATTAAACATTGTGATTAAACTTTTCATATCTATTGACTTTTCAAAGCCTTCAGGTTCTCATTTCGGTAAGGTAGTAAATGATTATACACTGTTGTAGGATCTAAGTCAATAAAGTGAACACATAAAACACTTTGGAAAATGACGAAAAGAAGGAAACGAACTTTGTTTTTTGTCCAATGGAGCCATTCCATCCCACGGTATTTAGTGATAATTCAACCTTTCCCGTTTGATTTGAAATGCCTCCCTTATCAAGTATATTTTAACAGCAACATATAAAGTAACTATGCATCATACATGATTTTTTTCTGTTACTGTAGAAGACAATATTGTTAATTTCATTTTTCGAAAATACCGGAATATGCTTGCTTGCTACTTCAGTAAATGTTATGAGCTTTAGAGAATTTCATTGATACCAATTAAAAAGTTAAACCTTCGGTTATAACTTAAAGTTATACTATCAACTCTCAACCATGTACAACTGAAGAACATGAAATAATGTTGAGTAGCATTTTTAGTATAAAAATCATAACTGGAGTCTTTGGCATCAACCTTGTCTCAGTCATTCCAATGGAACTCTGCCTAGCGAAAATATTGTACTATGATGTTGCATATCAAGGTATATTATGAAGCCATAGTACAAATAATACCAGCCTGAATGCCATTTAGAAACTTTATTTTATGAGTGTGAAAATACTAAAAATACTCCTGTATTTTGAAAATACTCCTGAATTAGACTCCTGTCAGGAAAAAAAAATCAAATTAAGACATCTTGGTTTTACAACTTGGCAAAATTGCCTCTGAAGCCCATTTTTTCAAAGCTCTGTAAATCAACGGTGCTTAGCAGAGTACAATTTTGTTGTTGTTGTTAAAATAGTTTGATCTGGACTGACATTGCTTCCCTGTCATGCCAAGTAAAAGCAATCACCTGGGTATTAAATTCTGAAAAAAATCAAGAAATATAAATGCACAGAAGAAGAAGAAGAAGAAAGAATATGAAGTAATATTTCTCTGGACAAGTACAAATGCTAAAAATAAATGATGGACAGAATCTCAACAGCATGATCAACTCCTTTTTAAAAATATTAATATTAATCAAATGCTTACTCAGAAGAACCATCTCTCTTATGAATTCTTAACAATTGATTTGAAATAGGAAATACTTAGTATATTCTTTTAATCACCTACTTTTCTGGTCAGTAAACTATCTAGGTTTATTTTGAGGGCTAGAGGAGTTGCATTTTGCTTGTTTATTTGCTTGGTTGGTTGCTTGCTTAGATAAGAACTGCTTCCAGAAATGAACCTGGTTACATTGGATGCTTCTGCCTAAACCTCCTTTGGAAGAGGAAAACTAGAATAGACACATCCACGGGAAGGATGGCTACAAGATAACTCCAACATCACATTTTTCACAAATGATAAAACAAAACTTCCATTTTCCCATTCCCTATGGAAAGAAAAGTACATTCTGTCATAGTAAATTAGAACCACATTAATTTGTGATGTATTCTGTTCTCTTTTTTTTTTCATTTACTTTTTTACTATTAATTTGTGAAATAGTCTAATGTCAATTTGTCAAAAAAATTTATTTATGGAATGTACTCTCTGAAATGCAACATAGGCCAAAAGATTAAAAGCCATGAATCTGGAGCACATGGTTATGGGCCCAGTCCCAGCTTTGCCACTTGCTTCCTGTGTGACATAGGGAAGCTATTTTCCTCTTTGGGCCTCAGTTTCCACATCTGTAAAAGGAGACTCAAAGGGCACCTGCCTGATGAGGTGGTTGTGAGACATGAAACAAGTTAATATATATAAAAAAGCATTTGGAACAGTTCCGGGCACATACTAGATGAGACAGAGATGTTACTATTTCTACCTGTAAATTGCACAGCTTTTTCTCTAGACTTTTGCAGCTTTCAAATCGACTTCAGCAGCATAACCAGACTTTACTCATTAATGGGAACAGAAAATAAAACAGCTTTAAGAAGTCAAAGTACACCATCTGATTTAATGGCCCTTTTGGTATAATCTTAGGCTAACAAAGGCCAGCAAGCCATCATGACTTTGGATAACTGAAATAAAGTCCTAAATGAGACTTTATGGGAAAACATAAAATGGAAATATATTTTTTTGCTTTTCTTAAAATAATACTAAAGAAAAATAAAGCAAACAAAAGATTAGCACAGTGGGTTACTGGTCCCCTTCCTTCCTTCCTCCCTTCCTCCCTCCCTCCCTCCTTCCCTTCCTCCTTCCCTCCCTCCTTCCCTTCCTCCCTCCCTCCCTTCTTCTCCTTCTTTCTCTTTCACTCTGTCTCTGTCTCTTCTCTCTCTCTTTCCCTCTTTTTTCTTTCTCTCTTTCCCTCTTTCTTTCCTTCTTTCCTTCCTTCTTTCTTATTTTCCATTAAACAAGTTTTTTTAAAACAAATTTGAACTTTTCCCATCCCAGTGATTCCCACGGACAGTTGGCAAAGAATCTAGGATAACTTGCAAAACTGGGATTTTTTCCAGGCATGAGTAACTTGTTAAAAAGCCACTATTTCCTTAATACTAACAGTAAATAGAGTTCACATCCACATAAATCCTCAGCGGCCCATTGGGGAAAGTTTATATGTATATGTGTGTGTGTGTGTAATCTTTTTTTTTTATTCACAAAACACTTGGCTCTCAGCATGTCTGTTTATATTCCACTTCTTAAAAATAAATACACACGTTTATGCCATTTGAGGTTAAAAGCTATGCTTTTTCCAGTTGCCTGCTGTGTGCCAGTGATTTTATGATGGATGGGTTTAGAATACCTGCCTAGAATTCTTAAAGAGTATTTCTCTTCTATTTATTCTAATTAAAAAAATTTTTTTTTTAAGAGAGGACAACACAATCACCATTTAACTAAAATATATGTCTTTGTGAAATTTACTTTTATTGGGAAAAATCAAATAAATATTTTCAAGACAGAGGAAAAACAATATGTCTAATTTAAAATTCAAATAACAAAGTCAGTTTTCTGTGGTATATAGGGATGGAGTAAGTTAGACTGGTAATCTTCAGTTGTTACTATTCTGAGCATAAATCTTCTTCTATTTGTCAGGGGTTAATAATAATAGAATTTTTCCCATATACAAGACTTTAGAAAAGATATGTTCTTCAAAGTTATTAAGACTTGTTTCATATCCATATTTTAATGAGGAAGGCAGAGGTTAAGTTAGACCTTGCAAAGTCATATAGTGCTCAGCAATGGCCCAGGAACTAGAACCTAGGAAAGATATTTCTGGCCACTATCATTTCACAGTGATAGTGTCTGTACCGGAATTCTCTATGGTTCTCTTTATCTGGGCGCTTAACAAACAAACTACTCTTGTCTTTGCGAGCTGGACTGGGTATATTTTGATAACAGGCAGTCCCATGAGATAGCTTGCATTTCCTGCTTCCGGTCAGATGTTCCACAAGAATAACTTCTCTACATATGTTTTTGCATTTTTGATCACAATCCCAGCTGGAATCAGGAAGTTGGGAGGCAGCATGGAAATGGAAAATAATTCGAAGTCACAGAAGCACTCTTTTGACTTTCAAAAGTACTTAATTTCCTGGTGGTCCTGAAAAAAATAAATGTCCAAATCATTTATTATCTACTTAAGACTATGCTAGAATTTCATTTAATCGTGAAAGATATGTTTTTATTTAAAAGAATAGGTCCATGGTCATATTGGGACTAGGAGATTCCCCAAGGTCAGGCAACCAGTCACAGAAAGACATGCGGTTGGAATTTCTAAAAATCCTTCACTGAGTGCTTAATCAAAGCATCATTAGGCAATGTCACCAGCTTTGGTTATTTCTTAAGCATGCCAATGATATATCATACCAAACTATAATTTCTCTGATGAAAGAATTTAAATAGAACAGAAATAAATAACGCAGTCTTCTCAAAGGCTTAAAGATGAGTTCTAAATATTGTTTTGTGACGCCATCTTGACAAAACATCCTCAGCTCTCTGAGCTTCACTCTGCTTTATCTGCCAAATGGCATATGATACTTTGGTGCACAGGGTGTCTACTTAGGATGAATTTCAAATGTGAACGAAGTGCTTAGATGGGGTCTGGTCCCTAAAACGTGCTAAAATGAAGTGAACCCCGTTTCTGATCCTCTTTCCTTTTCTGTTCTCCCCTCAGAATGTGGACCTGACACTTCTCACCAAGCTGTGAGAACTGTCACTGTGAGTAACACCCTTCTCCCAGGCTGAAACCAATTCTGTTGGCTGGTAAGATTCGAATTAAGGCAGAAGGCTATATTCCTGCTAAATTCTACCACCACCGTTTACATTATTCATGCTTTATAAAAAAGAAAAAAATTACTCAAGCCAGAGTAAAATGAACAATAATCCATATTTTTGTCCCTTAGTTCCTGACCCATTTGCCACCTGGGGATTGGGCACCATTGCTGTCATTGTAATTGAGATAAGCTGAGCAGAGTTGGGGAGCAGTCACAAGTTTTCCTTCCTGACTCTTCCTGGTGCTGCATTTTAAGCCTCAGGAAGACTTGATTATGATTGTTGTTTGTTTTGTTCTGTTTTTGCTTTTACCCCTTTTTATTGTTTGGGAGATACCTTTTCCAATTAAAATTCCAAGCCATTTTTGATATGGAACAGACAGGAAGAAAACCAATATATATTGAGAAGCAATGATAGGTCAGGCTCTTTGCATATCATCGGTCCATCAACCTGCATAACAGTCCAGTGGCACAGGTATTATTATCCCCCTTTTACAGATGAGGATACGGGGATGGGTAGCAGTTAAGCAATGAGGTCAAGTTTATGGACAATAAATGGTGGGGCTAAGATGTAAAGTCAGGCTTGTGTGCCTCTAAGGCCTCGATTCTTTCCTCTGAATTCCTTGCCCCTCAGTTTCCATTAGGGGTGGGATCCTATACACTTAGCTCAGAGTTAACAGAGCAGAAGCCCCTAAGGGTAAAAGCCCCCAGGGCAAGGGGCTTTAAGAATGTGATTTGAAAATGAAATGCAGTTTAAAAGCAGTTTCAACCCATATTAGCCTTTTAGGGTGGGATAACCACGTTCATGATGATGCAGGATAACGACCTTGCTTTTGGAGGAGACTGTCGGATTATTTAGACGCGTAGGTATCTGTAGCTCACTTTCAAACAATGGAGAAAAATAATCGGTGAATCCAGGTGGAGGGGTTTGTCGCTCTTCACCTTACGATTTTTTCACCTTTTCCACAGGCTTGAAAAACTTTCAAACTAAAAAGTGCATTTTCGATACTAGCATTTCCTTGCCCTTCCCTCCAACCCCAGTGTGACACAGGGAATCAACTTGTTCATCTCCTGACTTGCCTGTATCTTCACCTGTAATCAGCCTGACAATAACCATTTCAAAGTTCTAATTTATAGAAGACAGCCTAGGCAAGCAGATGTTCCACTGTTGGTGATTATGAGTTTCAGTGTCACTGTGTGTAACAAACCAAAATGTCATGTCAGATTTGGGGCCTCTTGAGTAGTAATGAGGCAATAAAGGGGGTCCATAGGTACTATTGAAAATACAGTTCCACCTGTGTTTGTGGTTCTTGATTCACTGTCCTGTTGTTAGCTAGGGACATATGGGAGCTCACTCAATGCCAAGTGTTAGAAAACGGGGGGATACCGCTACCCCCGGGTGTTTCACCAGGTAATCATTTTTGAATGAAAGAGAAAAGGAGAAAGGGAGATGACAACTCAGAGAGATGTTGAAGAAAGTGAAAATATGAACCCAAATTGTTGATCTCCTACTATTCATCAACATCTACATGAGATTTTCTTAATGTCTTCCTCCCAACCATTCTTTGAGAAAAACATTTATGATATTGCTTCTATTTGAGATTGACATTCAGGGTTTTAGTAAATGCTAGTAAGTGGTGGATTCAAATTCAAGTTGTTGGAGTCCACAAACACATACTACTCTATGCCAGGCACGTGGTCCTCACCAATAAGGAGCTTACTAATCTAGCTAGGGACAACTGAGCCTCAGAGCCCATGCTTTGGAAGGAAAGGAGTAGGGAGATGGGAGGAGAACATTTATTTGGTACCAGTTACGTACCAAGCTTCAGATATGCACTGATATTTTTCATCATGTTTAGGTCAAGCTCATCAGCATATGGTTACAGAAATAGAAGACATGGTCATAGGTAGCTCATCATCTGGTGGGGGTGGGACTCTAAACAACATTAAGATCATGAGCATTGAGAGACAATGGCACTGGATGGGGAGTCTGGCTCACCTTAATCTAGGAGCATCACCCTCATAAGTAATGCCTCATCTCTATGCTCCAGTCCTCATTCATCCAATTCTAGAGATAGACCGAGAGGAAGGTAATAAGCAGACACCTGTGCTGGGGAAATGCTTAACTCATTTGTATGGAGGATATAATTTTGTCCAGGGATGATAGGCATGGTAGACTGATGATGTGAATCAAAGGAATTTTATCTTGAAGATGTAGGTAGTGCCATATGGAGTTGACGGCAAGTCTGGGCAGGAAAACAGCAGATATGCTGGTCTTGGGAAGCTAGAACAACAGACACTGTGTCCCCAAGTAATCTTCTGCCCCAGCCTCTCTGGATCAGGTGGACAAAAATTGACACCAACTAAGTGGGAGAGTCCTGGAATCATGGCCACGAAATTCCAGCCCGCTCCAGGATGGAGAAGCATCCTTATCAAGATTTAAGCCAAAGCAGACACCTGCTACCAGGTGGTGCTAAACTGCATCCAAGAAGTAGAAGCAATTGAATACTGCAGCCAGACCTGAGAATTTCCTGGCTGGCTCATTCTGCAGACTGGCCCAGGCCTCTTCAATATTCTCACTATAATGTAGACAGACCCACATTTTATGTCCTTGAAATTCTTGGACCCTACTCACCATACTATGGAAGGGATTTGCTTTAATTTTCTTAAGGTTATAAAGCTGAAGTCTATTCTCTATTTTAAGGAAAAAGTAGAGTAGTACATTATAAAGGGCTAGTCCAGACATATTGGCCCCAAATGGAAGCTTTCTCCTATACGTAAGTAAGGAGAGAAAGAAAACTGGGTGGAATATTATGCAGATAAATAAAAGCATAAGGAAGTTTTATGTACTGATAGGAACTAATTTCAAATATATGTTGCAAAGAGCAAAACAATGTATGTAGTATATTTGCATTCAGGTAAAAATGGGAAAGATACATACATAATATTTATTTTATTTGAATAAATCATCTCTAGGAAGATATACAAGAAACTTATGTATGGAAAAGGAATGACTGGAACACAAGTTCACATCATGCACTTTTGAATTCTGGATCACTTGTATATGATACTTATTAAAAACAAGTAAGATATAATTTTTGGAAGTGAAATAATTGAAAAGGGAGTGAATTTTTATCTATACTACTCAATGTACTCATTGTTCTCTCTTTGTGCCACTCCAGGTGATCTTATGCTATCCTTTGGAAAGCACTTAAACTAATAAATATAAAATATTTTACATAGTTTCAGGAACTTTCAAAACACTCACTAAATACATGGTAACTCTGGTTATATATAGGTTTACTTTTTTAAAAAAACATATATTCTTGAAGTATTATAACCACACAATCACAATGTCCATCAGACTCTTGGGGACAGTTTTCTAAATACTGGGGAGAGGTTTTACAAAGAGAGAACAACTGAATTTAAACTTAAAAGAATACTTTAGTCAAACACGGATGCATCTACTAGATTTCAAGGACTGACATTGAACTGTAATTAATTGAAAAGCTATTTTTGTCAATTCAGTGCAGCCACTGTGCATTTTTAGCCTCTTCTGCTATCTTGATATCCTTTATGCCATCTCAAACCTATTTTTAAACCATGTATAGTAAAAAAAAAAAAAAAAATCCAACTTGGGTATTCATTAGTTTAAGATGGATGAGAATAAAGCTTTATCCTCAACAGATGCCCCACTTAGGCATAACAATTTCATTCTATTTAATTTAGTCACTGGCATCCTTGCCTTCTCCTGTCAAAGTGAATCAACCTGAGTGCTAATTTTTGAAGCAAAACCTCTGTGATCATTTCACTCATGATTTAATCCAGATCTAACCTCAGGCCTTTAGAGGTTCAAGGTCAATGACCCAATTTACTCTGCTATCAGCCTCTGTATCAGTAACTATTGTTATTCCTCAAAAGGCTTTTACTACAGATATTATGCCCTCCTTGTACAGCCCCAACAAATTGTGCCTGCAGTTAATGGTGGTTTTAGAGAGCAACTTGGAGAAACTTGGCAGGAAGGTTTGGAGACTATGGTTTTTGGTAAACAGGGGAAAACATAGAACACAATCTTTGCCACTATAAGCTGAAGCCAACAACTAAGAAATTGTTTGACTTTCTCCAATGAGAAGAGACTTAGTCATTGGCATCCCTGCCAAGTGTAAAATAGGTGTTTCAGGAAAAATCCTGGTGCTTAAAAACACAATATCAGTTTTTTAAGAGAAATAAAGCTAGGGATGTGTGCTAAAAGTTCTTTGATATGAATGAAAATAGATAAGCTCGAATTTGGGTCCTTATTTTACTTTTTTTTTTTTTTTTTTAACAACTAATGTCTTTTTAGTCCATGGCAGTTAATACATCTTGCAAATTTCTCTGTATGTTTTAAATAATTTTCCCTTCCCTGGTGCCCTAGTCCCATATCTTCAGGGAGCACATCATACAATGAAGAAGTTTTCCTTAAGTAAAGGAGAAATCCCAGGGATGCTGGTGCCTACTCAGGGAATTGCTGCTCCAGGGCTTTCACCTTCCCTGGAGGAGTTAAACTGGGTTTCTGTGTCAGAGATTTTGAATGAATTTGGGGGTGGATTTGTTAAATTTGGAAATGACCTATTTAACTATATGCACATTCCCCAAGACTAGTATAAATATGTTCAACTTTCTAATGTTCTCAGCAGAATGAACTTATCATATACTTTGATACAGAAGCTCTTTTTAGCAATGTGTTAGAGGAAAAGGACTCTTTATCACTGATCTTTCAAAATCTTTATAACATTTTTGATCAGATATTTACCACTCTCTTCCTAATAACACCACAAGCATGACTGAAATCCCAATGAGGCTTGGGGGAGAAAATATAATGGGGATGGAGTGCTGTTTCTAAGATAGAAAAATGTAACAGGGTAGAGAGAGGTATGGAAAGAGAGATAATAGAAGAGAGCCTGTAAACTAAAACAATTTATTTTGGTTCCATTACAGATCTGAAACAGAATGCATTGTTATCTGATAATTACAATAGAATGTTAGACTGTACTTTATTTTTTCAAATTCCACTGCTGTGTGTGCACAATTTGGTTATTCATAAAATTACATACTCAGTAAATCATCCAACAATTTCCATGTCACCCTTCCTAAATCATTCAGTTGTCAGCTATAAATCCAGGGAAAATCCAAAAAGTTATTGCCAAGGAAGGCTAACCAGTATTCCCTGCATATAATGATTACGCTCCTTACTTATCAGAAATGTGCATATCTTGATGTGTTTGTTACTTTAAGGAGCATATTGTCAAATGTCTTAAAATAAAAAATGCACACATTAAACAGTGTTTATCTAAATTCAACTAGGAAGTCACTGTAATGTATTATAATTGGAGATGTGCCACCACCAGGTTTGTATGTGTCCATTAGAGGGATCTAATGTTTATTCACATGGAATCTGCATGTAAAACTTAAAAATGCATGTGACTATTGATAAGTAAGTGTTTAGACTGAAATTTTTCAGACTTGACATGAACTTCAGATAATTCTTTTTTTCGCCTTCTTTTTTTTTAAACCAAAGAATGTTTTGGTTTTACAAAGTTGCATTACTTTCCAGTTTGGGGTGGTATTTTTTTTTTTTTTTTTTTTTTGAGGAGGCGAGTGACCTTAAGATAAGGTTGTGCTATATATTTCAGCCACCAAGCATTGAGAAAATTGCATTAACAGTAAAATAATATTCTTACTGCCACATGTACAAATATTCACTCACAGCAATCTTACTCTCCAAGGCCCCAAGCAGTGCTTCATCAAGCCAGCATGGCGGCCGTGACAGACGGCTTCCCTGAAATCCATCCGCCCCTCTGTCATTCACAGCTTTCTCATTCATACCAGCTTGGCGCCCACACTGGCTGAGCCACCCGCTGCCCCAAGCCCTAACATCGTCAGCTGGCAGAAGATTGGGGGGATCTTCTGTCCTGTGCTGGCTGGTGGAATTGACTGCTGGGGATGCTTTCTGTGATTGTTTAAGGAAAGAAAGTGGGAAACTCAGAAAAAGGCAGTTCTGTATGCTAGCATATGAATAGCACACATATGTGTACAGGTATGTGTATATGTATATTAAATATATGCATACACACACATATAAACATATAAATATAGTAACATTGTTATATACAAAGAGTTTATAGCTTTAAATGTGATAAGAAATGTATTTTTTTAAGGTATGTTGTTTGGGAAAATGTTATTCCTTTATGGATTTTTTTCCCCTTTTTGTGTAAATTAAGCTTCAGAGAAGCTCACATAAAGGTTGATGATGCCAATATGCTTAAAATTCTACCAGTTGTATAGGACTAATGTCCAGTTAGTCTAAATACACACACGTACAGTTTGAGTCTCACCAAGTTGAACAGTGATGCTATTTTCTCTTTTCTATGCTTCCCATTTCTAACCAGTGAATTCAGATAGAACCTTTCAAACGGCATCTCCTCTCCTACTAACAAAATTCAGGCAGCTGCAGTGCTCTGGGATAGGCGTGTGTCTGCGTGTGTCCCTGAGTGTGTGCATACGTGTTCACGTCTGCCTGTGTGCATGTTCTTCTTCCCGGGGAAGGGCAAATCCATGGCAGGTTCATTTCTAGGGCAACTCTGCCAAATTATACGATGTGAATTGATGTCCACTATGGCTTAGAACAGCAGCTCTGATTTAAGTTCTTAGATTGAACTTGTCTACAACTGTTGGGGTGAAAGGCCAATTCATACTCATTAATTAGCCTAATCCATCTCAATCTATACCTTTTTATACCTTTTATACCTTTTAAGGGATGTAGCAATGTGAGGCATATTTGGATAAAATAATGCTGTTAAAATTCAGAAGTACAACTGTTCCATGAGAAATGATTCTTACCTAGCTGTATCCTAACTTTTTTTTTGGGGGGGGGTCAAGATTTAGAGTTTTAAAGGGTTTCTGTATATGAATTAGCTGTGGTAATTCAGTCACTTTATGTGAAACCATGGTGGGCAGATTATTCTGTGGGCACTGAATCAAAATATTAAAATCAGTTAGAAGGACCACATGACTGTGTTACAGACTATGGCAGATTGAGATTCTGAAATTAATTTGCCATATACAAAGACTTTTCTCCCAATACAGAATTTCCATAAGTGTTAAATCTCAAAGCAAATTGATACATGCCTATCACTTGAAATTTTTTACAGTTTAGACATTTAAATATCAGAGTCCCATTTAATGGTATGAACAGGTTGTAGAGATTTGTTAATTTGAAATTCCATTTGGTAACAGATGCAATAACTTGTCTGGCATTAAAACAGAGTTTAAGGTAATCACTGCACTTGCTCTTTTGTTCTAAGTGCTTTACAATCCTTGATTCACATAAAACATCTGTGAAATTTAGTTAGGAGTGTGGTGAGTAAAATTTAATCCCTGTTTTTATACCAGCATGTTCAGAAACATGCCTACATATATTTCAATCTTCCCTGTGTGAAAAATCCATATGGGAATCAACGGGAAAGCATTTTCTTGATATTCTAAACCTTTTGGGCAGTAGAAGCTTAACGTGCTAACAGAATTAAAACTATGCCAAGCTAAAGAGTATTTCCTCAGTTTATTTTGACACCAACTGGAGGAACAACTGTAGAAACAGTTGAAGACTTGGAGGTCATTTTAGTGCCCAAATATATCTTTGTCAAAGAGAAAGCAATCAGTTTCTTTTAGATCATAGATTAAATATAGGCAATGTGATGTCAGTTATTTGCGGAGAGTGTCACTGTTGGGTAGGAATGCTGAGGGTGTGGACTTGTGCTTCCACCCTCATCTCCTATATCCACTGCGGACCACGCTAGCTGGTAACACATCCCTTCCTGCAAGCCCAGGAGCATCCTCAGATTCCTCAACCAGTGTTTCTGAAACCATTTGCAGACAAGCATAGTTACACAGAAGGAAGAATCTTTTTGAAGTTCCTTTGGTAAGTGATAACAAGGTATATGTTTTGACAATATTTTCCAGTGTGAATATAATAGATGGGGTATCACTAATAAAGCTACCAGAGAATTAAACATGGATGATGTTTCAAGTAAATCTCATCGACCAAGTTAGTAATCTTGAATTTGTATAATACTTTCTATGGAGAAGTCTCTGTACTAGGTCTTGACACTGTACACACTCAAACACACACATTTGCACACACACGCTATATATTTATTTATGTCCCACCCATGGCACAAAGGCTTTATGATTGTTAATAAATATTGATACATGGGTATATATTTAGAGTGTGTTTGTGTGTGTGAATAAAATATACAAATAAATAATTGAGAGAATATGGTAAGGGAATAAAGTGGATAGGGAAAAATTAAGGCAGGATAAAATTAATAAACAAGGTATGACTTCCATGAGGCTTAGTAAAGTTTCTGGACTTTAACCAACATTTTACTCTAAGTTTCCTTTCTAGTGATCAAAGCAAAGAAGGAAACATGTTCAGTAATAAAGACTTACCAGTAAATAAGCCATATAATTAAATCAAATAATGTGCTCAAGAGAGCTTTTCCCTATATTGCGACTATAGAAAACATTTTCCATGGGCACTCATTTAGAGCACATAGTACTCTACAGAGGAGGATGCACATGTCAACATCCATGCAATACTTAAAATATGCAGTTTGATGTGACACCTCTTCCAACAGCCCTTAAATAAACCATTGAGGGAAGCGGATGTGGTTCAAGCAATTGGGCTCCCATCTACCATATAGGAGGTCTAGGGTTCGATTCCTGGCACCTCCTGGTGAAGGCAAGCTGGCCCATTTGGCGAGCTGGCCTGGGTGGACAGCTGGCTCACACAGTGAGCTGGCCCGTGCAGGACTGCTGGCCTGTGTGCAAAAAGAGACACACAGGAGAGACAATAAGAGATGCAGCAGTCCAGGGAGCTGCAGTGGCACAAGAGATTGAGCACCTCTATCCCATTCCGGAAGGTCCCAAGATTGGTTCCTGGTTCTACCTAAAAATAAGACAAGCAGACACAGAAGAACACACAGCTAATGGACACAGAGAGCAGACAATGGGGTGGGGAGGAAGATAAATAAATAAATAAATCTTTAAAAAAATATATATATACATATATATATGTATATATATAAAACACTGAAATAACCTCTATATAAAATATAATAAAAGCAAGCCAATGAAGCGGTCCAAATAATGTGGAAAATATTGCAAAATAATACATACATTGCAGTTTTTATTTGATCTTGCATGAAACCAGAGTAAAATTTAGAAAACTGACCATGGTGATTTGGAGTTATGTACCCCAGACAAAACATGTTTTAAAATTAATCCATTTCTGTGGGTGTGAATTCTTGCAAATAGGACCTTTTGATGAGATTACTTCAGTTAAGGTATGGCCCAGCTGAATCAAAATGGGTCTTAATCTTATTACTAATAAACTCACAGAGATAGAGAAAGTCATACGGAAGAAGCAGCTAAAAGCTGAAGTCATTGGAAACGTGAAGCCAGGAAAGGCCGCCATGTGTATTGCCACAAGGCAAAAATGCCAAGGACAAAGATCACAGGCAGCCAGATCCAGAATGCCATAGCCTTCTGAGAGAAAGCATTGCCCTGCTTTGCTCAAAACCATGAGCCAATAAAGTTCCATTGCTTAAGCTGACCCATCACATGGTATTTGCTTCAGTAGCCCAGGAAAACTCACACAGTGACTTTCAAACTAAACTACATAGTGGGGAAAGAGGGGAAGGATGGTGGTTAGTGGTTAGTGAAATCCAGAGGGCAGGGATCCCTGCTCCCATTCCTGACACAGACAGAACCATCTGCCTTTCATCTGTGTTACTCATAGGACTTTGGAGTGTTGTTTCTCACAGTCAGATATTTGGCAAGGGGAAAAAACACACAAAGTTTAAGGTGGTCTTCTTGGGCAAGAAGCCAGGGTGAAGATTTTGTGTGGAGCTGATTATAGGAGCTCCCTAATGCAACTAATTCCAGGCTGAGGCACGTGAAAGTCGTTTGGTGATATGGCAGATAGATTTCCCACCTCTGGCCAGAAGAAGCCAGATTCTTCTTCAGGGGACAGTTCTGAGCCTGTTGCAGATGGGAAAATAAGCACTCCCTCAATGCCTATAGGTCTTACCTGGCCGAAGTCGCTATCACAAACTGGTTTGGCTGAAACAACAGGAATTTATTGGCTTATGGTTTTTTGGCTAGAAGAAGTCCAAAATCAAGGTATGGGCAAGCCTTTAATATTCTGGTGCTGGTGGCTAGCAATCCTTAGGGTTCCTTGGCTTGCATTTCTTCCTTCTGTCTCATGGTGATATCCTTTCATTTTCTGCTTCTATGACTTCCAGGTCCCTTTTATAAGGCCTCAGATAATCTTTATTAAACCCACCCAACTTCATTTGTCCACACCTTCACTAATAATAACATCTTCAAAACAACCCCATTTAACAACAGGTTCACATCCACAGAATTTGGATTAAGAATTTTTGCTTGTTGGGACACATAATTCAACCTACCACACTAAGGAAAAGAGAGAAGTTGTGCAAGAAAGACAGGAGGGATTGCCTTCTCATCTCTGTGGTCCCTTCCATAGAAGCTGCAGGAGGGTATGATATGCTTGTAATTTCTAGGATGGTTGAAATGACTGAAATATAAATTGGTGAGCTGGGCTGCTAGCATTTTTAATGTTATCAATTTGCATGTTCCTTCAAATTAAGATTGAGCTCTATTTTTAAAATAAAAATAAGTAGCCTTACTGTTTTTAATTTCACTTTTTAATTGAGAAGGAGAAATATTCCATGAAATAGTGTACTAGAAAAAATAAGAGAAGACAACCAGCAAAATGGCAGCAGAGTAGGGAGCTCCTAGAGTCAGCTCGTGCTACAAGGCAATTAATAATCACTCAGAGCTACCTAAAGCACCTGTTTTGGGGCTCCAGGAGACCAGAAGAGCATCTTGCAACATTATTGAAAGAATGGAAAGGAGAATGTCCATTTGCAGAGAAGATTCGTAAGTGGAGCACTCCACGCCACTGAAGCCAGTGCCCAACCTCCACTGGCAGCAGAAGCTGCTTCGAGGGCTATTCAGCTGCTGGAACTGGAAGCCCCACTTCCCAAAAACAGGGGAGGAGGAGATGATTGGGCACTTACTTCAGTTACTGGTTAGTACACTCAGCTGGCTAAGGTATAACCATAAGAACAGTTAAAGTTTGAGCCTGTCCAAGTGAGAAAGAGGCTGGTAGCCGCCATTTGAACTCCGCCCCCGGCATGAGGAGAAGTGGGGCTGATTGAAAATCACAGTGCTCATAGGGACCAACTTCTTTCCATCCAGATCTGATTGCAGGTCTAGCCTAAGCACTAGCCCCACCTCTGGCAGGGAGGAAACTGGGGATCCCAGCACCAGCATCTCTGGGAAACACAGGCCATGCCACAGAGGATGGTGATCATTCCACTCTGGCAGCACAAGCCACATCAGGAGCAGTTCTGTGGCTGGAGTTGGAAGCTCTATTTCCCAAAAACAAGGGAGGGAGAAACGGTTGGCCACTGACTTCAGCTACTGATTCGTAAATTCGGCTGGCGAAAGTATAACCCTAAGAACAGCTAAAGTTTGAACCTGTAGATGTTCAAACAAATCTCCTTAATAAATTCAATGAGATGGCTAAAGAGATTAAGGATATTAAGAAGACATTAGATGAGTACAAGAAGAATTTGAAAGCATACATAGAAAAACAGCAGATCTTATGGAAATGAAAGGTGCAATAAATGAAATTAAAAATACACTGGAATCATATAATAGCAGATTTGAGGAGGCAGAAGAAAGGATTCGTAAGCTTGAAGAAATGGCCTTCAAAAGTGATCATACAAACTGATGAAGAAAAGAATGGAAAGAATTGAACAAAGCCTCAGGGAACTAAAGGACAGCAAGAGACATAAAAACATACATGTCATGGGTGTCCCAGAAGGAGAAGAGAAGGGAAAAGGGGCAGAAGGAATATTTGAAGAAATAACGATAGAAAATTTCCCAATTCTATTGAAGGACATGGATATCCATGTCCAAGAAGCACAACGTACTCCCATCCAAATAAATCTGAATAGACCAACTCTGAGACATATACTAAGAAGAATGTCAAATGCCAAAGACAATGAAAGAATTCTGAGAGCAGCAAAAGAAAAGCAATGCATAACATATAAGAGACACCCAATAAGATTAAGTGCCAATTTCTCATAAGAAACCATGGAGGAAAGAAGACAGTGGTATGATATATTTAAGATACTGCAAGAGAAAAATTTCCAGCCAAGAATCTTATATCCAGTAAGATTGTCTTTCAAAAACGAGGGTGAGCTTAGAATATTCACAGAAAAACAGAAACTGAGAGAGTTTGTAACCAAGAGACCGGCTTTGCAGGAAATACTAAAGGGTGTGCTACAGTCTGAAAAGAAAAGACAGGAGAGGCTTGGAAGAGAGTCTAGAAATGAATACTATATCAGTAAAAGTAATTAGAAGTCTCAAAAGAGTGGTGAAAACAAAATATGACAGATAAGACCCAAAGGTCAAAATGAGTGAAATAAGAACTGCCTTTACAGTAATAATATTGAATGTTAATGGATTAAACTCCCCAATCAAAAGACACAGACTGGCAGAATGAATAAGGAAATATAAGCCTCCTGTATGCAGTCTGCAAGAGACGCATCTTAGACCCAAGAATACCAATAGATTGAAAGTGAAAGGCTGGAAAAAGATATTCCACACATTCAGTAACAAAAAAACAAAAACAAAAACAACAAAAAAAGCGCCAAACACCTATACTTATATTAGATGAAATAGACCTTAAAAAACACTAGTAATGTGCAATCTGAGGAAGAAGTCAGGAAAAAAAATTCCATTTACAATAACGACTAAAAGAATCAAATATTTAGGAATAAACTTAACCAAAGATTTAAAGCACTTGTACTGAGAAAACTACAACTCATTGTTAGAAGAAATAAAAAAGACCTAAATAATTGGAAGAACATTCCATGCTAACGGATTGGAAGACTAAATATCATTAAGTTGTCAATTTTACTCAAATTGATATACAGGTTCAATGCTATCTCAATAAAAATTCTACTAGCATTTTAAAAATAAATGGAAAACATGATTATCAAATCTATTTGGAAGGGTAAGGGGTCCCAAATAGCCATAAATATCTTAAAAAGGAAAAATGAAGTTGGAGGACTCTCACTTATGGACTTTAAATCATATTACCTCACTGCAATGGTGAAAACGGCATGGTACTGGCATAAAGACAGACACCTTAGACCAATGGAACCAAACTGATGGTTAAGAAACAAACCCTCACATCTATGGTCAAGTGATATTTGACAAGCCTGTCAAACCCACCCAGCTCAGACAGAACAATTCATTCAACAAATGGTGCTGAGAAAACTTAATATCCATAGCCAAAAGAAGGAAAGAGGACTCCTATCTCACACCTTATACAAAAATTAACTCAAAATGGATCAAAAACCTAAATATAAAAGCAAGAACCATAAAGCTTCTAGAAGAAAATGTAGGAAAATATCTTCAAGACCTGGTGGTATGTGGTGGATTCTTAAAGGAGATAAGAGGAGAACCGAGATGGACCAATGATGTTTAATGTATGTAGAAGTTATAATTATTTTACTGTAAAAGTGTGGAAATGTATAGAGTTGACGGTAACATATTACAGTGGGTAATAGCTGGTTTATAAATGGGATTGTGGCTGTAAAGGGTAGTGTAGGGATGTAAATGCCAATTGAAAAAAAGCTAGAGAATAATCTAGGGACTGAATAACACAGTAAACCCAGAGGTGGATGAGAATTGTGGTTGATGATACAGATGCAAGAGTGTCCTTTGTGAGCTAGAGCAGATGTATAGGGTGGTGGGAATGTGGAGAACCATGGGAAAAATACAACTGGAGTGCCCTATGGACTGTGATTAACAGTAATAATGTAATATTCTTGCATATATGCCAAAGATGTACTGTGTTGATGATGGGGGAGTATGGAAAAAGTGTGCCAAATGTACGCTATGGACCTGGTAATAGTCTGATGATATTGTCTCATAGTCTGTAGCAAATGCTCCACCATGATGTGGTGTGTTGTTGGAGGGGTGTTATATGGGAATTCTGCACATGTGCATGATTGTTTTGTAGGTTTACAACTTCCATAATGAAAATATATTTAAGGAATAATAAATAGGCGGGTTGGGGGAAAACACACCAAATGCAAGATAGGGACTATACTTAGTAGAAAGATTTTGATGATATTCTTTCATCATTTGTAACAAATGTTTCACAACAATGCAAGGTGCTGGTGGTGGGTTGATGTATGGGACCCCTGTATGATGTTATGCATGTTTGCATTGTAAGTTCACAACTTTTACTATATATTGTTTATGTATGTTGATGTATGTGTGATATACTGCAATAAATTTTTTAAAAATGAAAAAAAAAAAAAGAGTATGTGCTATGCTTGAATTTATGGCCATTATGAAGAAAACTAATAGGCTTTTCACTTAAGTCTTTCCTAATAGTTTGGCTCTAAGCAAATCTTGAAAGCAAGTAAAGATTCACAGCGTGTCTTATTAGTTTTTCTTTTACTTCTCAAGCCAAAATAATTAATTTTAGGAAAGAAAATATAATAAAAGCAAGTATTGTCTGCCTGATATTTCCATTTCATTTTTCTCTGCTTCTCATCTTCTGCCAAGCCCAGGAATAGAGTACTGTTCTTTGGATTCTTTAGCAGGAAGAGACGGGGGAGATGATAAGGGGACAAATGAGTGTTAGACTCAGTGTCTCATGCCTCAAAAATGTCTTCTTTTATTTACACATGGTAGGGAGACTAAAAAGACCTCAGGCGGGATATCTGATCCTCTGAAGACCTTTCCAGTTCCCAGCTCGTATGTTTGTATCTAGAGTATAAAGCTCACAGCCCAGGCTAGAACAACATGCAAGACCCATAGGAAACTCTGCTTTTAAACAATAGCTTTGTGATCCCACTTTAAGTTATAAAGGGTGCCTTGTCTTTCAGCCTGGTCCACAGTATAAAACTTGGCTTACTGTTCTGCACATCAAGACTGAGCATTAGACTAAGACAACCATTCACAAAGTGATAGGGAAAAGGAAAGGCTGGCTTACAGACCGTGATCAGAAAGCCTGTAAAACTGAGTTCCCGAGATTGTGGGAAGTAATTGTGGGAAAGTTTTAAAACACCTTGTTAAAATTCAGCTGTTAGGATTTGAACTGTGTTTCCCTAAAAGATATGCTGAAGTCCTAACCCTGGGTACCTTTGAAGATGGCCTCGTCTGGAAATAGGAAATAGGGTTGTTGCAGATATAATTACTTATGATGACATCATACTAGAGTAGGGTGGGCCCTTAATCCAATATGACTGTGTCCTTCTAAGAAGAGGAAAGAGACACAGACAAGCAGGAGAAGGGCACGTGATGACAGAGGCAGAGCCTTGTAGACGCAAGGCAGGACCCCCCTGCGGGTCTCAAAGTGATGCTGTGGTTATTGAATCTTGGCCTTTCTCAGTACCGTAGAGTAGACAGAAAATTAGAACCAGTCATTAACTAAGTGATGAGGACTTCTATTCTCTGTTTCCTCGTCTTTAAAGAGGAGAAAAAGCATGTACTTCTTTTTCCATCACAGAGAAGTCGTGCAAATCAGATGACAAATGTGAAAACACTTTGAAAACCGGAGGCCAGATTATTAATATTCATAATATTATTACTCAGTTTAGCCACTTCTTAGATTTTTCTAGCTGCTCATTGAAAATTGTTATGAAAGAAGACTGAAGCCACCTGCCAAATTAAGATTTGGCATTCATCTATGAATTTTCCTCTTCTACAAGAGATCCCTGGTAATTGATTCCATTTGTAAAAATGGGAAGAGAAACCCTGACACTGACTTACTGAGGTGTCAGTAAAATAAATGTACCTTTGACAGTGTAAGATGATGAGGCCTGAGGATGGGGCCAGGTGAGGAAATCTACTCTTTTTAACGTCTATGGACAAAGTATATCTACAGGCAAAGGGATAATGCTGTGGACTGAAAGATACACACACAGTGAAATAGTTCTTTTCCAGAATGCTCTAAATGCTGCTTTCTTGATCCCTTTGTTCTAAAACATTTGTTCCTGAGGTTTGCCAAATGACACCACAGTAAGAGTGGGATGCTGGAAAGTATAGAGACTAAGGACTCTGTTTTCTCCTAGAAACTCTAGTTTCAACTCAAAGTGCAAAATAAAAACTCCAACAGAGGCCAAAGAAATGTCACTTCCAGTAAACAGTCCTAATGAATGCATGGATTTAGAGCCTTATTTATGTTGAGATTTATTTAGTAAGAGCACTTGGAGTCTAAACACTGGAACAAACTGTTTCTCCACTGGTTTAATAACTCCTAAGACCTTGCTAGTTTTAAAAGGCAAAGAGTTGCTTCATTCACTTACAATTCAAAGTCACGTTTCTCAGACTTGAATAAAGTGGTAATAATAAAACACCTACACAAACACAGGCAGATCACTGAGTAAGTGGCTTTTAGCTCTGCCTTTAGTTGAATGAGGTTGAGAAATCATCCCCAATGAAGCCTGGCCAAAACAAAAATCTCTCTCCCAGTGGCCCATTAGTTGCTTTCATTCTTAAAATAATATACTCTTAGAGTACATAGCTTCAGGGGATTTGCACACCTGATCAGCCACATGAAGATCTTTTATACTGATATTTTATCTACCAACAGATATTATTTCTCTACCAAGGATGTTCTCAGTTGGACGGACAGTTTTACCAAATCTGGGCATGGAGAATTTTCAACATAATGAATCATGGAACCGACAAAAAAAATCCCTTAGATTGTCAAAGCAGGGAGGACACAAACAAAGAAACAAACAAAACACCTCCAAAAACAACCTTTTTTAAAAGATTGCATTCACACCGATGTGAACTATGTTGTCTTTAACAGAGGAAACAGCAAAAGTGGCCCACACGTCAGCAGTATGACTCTTACTCCTTCTTTTCTCTTCAGGGTCATCTTTTATTAGTGGGTCTGCCAGCAAAAAGCATTATAGTAAAACTAGCGCCTTAGAGCAGTATTTTCAAGCTGTGTCCATGGAGGTCATCGGAGTTGCCAAGAATGTGTAAAGTCAGATCTCAGCTGTCAATCATACATGTTCTGTTTTTACACACTCTCTATATTAGACCCCTACTTTTAGCTTTCTTTGAGAAAAATAAATGTCCCTTGTTGAAAATAAGAGAGTTTGAAATTTATTTTGGGGGAGGAGTCCAAAAATACTGCTTTTCTATAGGGACGTTGCTTTGTTTATTTTGCTATGCCCAGAAGCTAGACCAATCCCCACCATGTATTGACCACATAGAAGATGCCCTGCCAGTTTCTTTGGAAATATTCGACATATCCAAAGTCACTGAGTTAGTGGGGCAAATGGGAATTCAGATTCATTACCCTGTGTGTTACGAACCTGCCAATGCAAATGAGAGTCAAGAATTTGTAACAGACCCTTTCAGGTTTGAGGTGGTAAGGGTGCCAGACTTAGCAAATATTTGGCATGTACTTATCCTAAAAAAGTATTTGCTGTTGATCTGAAATTCAAATTTCACTGGGCATCCTCTATTTTATCTGGCAATCCTACATGGTCAGGAAGTTGCCAGGGATGAAAGAAATTGAGTATTTGGTGAAGGCATTGAATCATTACGCACAGACTACATTATAAAGAACAAGTAAGGTAAAGATGACAAAAAAATGTAGTTTGAAGTCATAACAAACTGTCAGAAAAATGGTTTTTGTTTTCGTATTTTGGTTTGTCAACACTGGAAACAATAACATATTTGTAGCCAGAGTTGGACAAAAGCATATGCACAGAGCACCAGCAAAACCAGGGCCAGAGAAGGGCCAGTTTTAGGGAATGCCTCAAGAATTTTGCATCATAAATCGAAGCAAGAGCTATTTGAATTTTTGGATATACATGTGTGCACGTGTGCATGTGTGTATGCACATGCACGACAGCTATGGACAGAAAAATACAAATATGCATATATATGAAATTTTGAAAAATAATATTTTATTTTGAATTTCACCTGAAAGTATGGAGAAATTTACCTTGAATGCCCTCATCCCATTCAGTTTCGTTGCTTTTCCTGGGAAGGCTGCAATTACAGGTTCCAACTTGAAAATTCATGCACCAGTGGGCATGCTCTCAGCCTGTCTTTTATCCTTGAGCTTTAAAGCTATTGCAGACCTTTCCCACGGACTCACTGCAGTGCACATTGGCTGGGATTCCCCACTTCTAAATTAGCATGACCATCTCATCCCACTTCATTAAAAGTCCTGTTCTCCCCAGCCCTACTTACCTCATCTAAACTGGAGAAATACATCTTAGCTTAAATTCATTCATAATAAAATATGAGTGTCTTGACACATTAACTCTCTCCTGGATACCTTTGCCTTTTTAAATTCAGACTTAAGCTAATCAAGCTGTGGATGGATTCTGGGTAAGGTCTTTGAGTATCTGAAAGGTGAGGACCTTCTTAGGCTTCTCCATTAACACAGGAAAAGGTCTTTTACACATAAGGATATGTAATGTAGGATAATGCTCACCCCCATGTGAAGGCAACCTGGTCCCCTGGGGATGCTCAGGGCCCTGTGATGACTTTTCTGACAAGTCAAAATGTTCTGGTTAAAACTGGTTGGTTGTTATTATCGACATGGGGTAAGAGTTGAGGGAACATGGGTAATTTTGATGGCAAACTTGACAATTAGAATTGAAAATAGTTCATTTGCCAGTTCTGTCTCTTATTAAGTCAAAAGAAAATCCTGAAGCTGTTTAAGCATCGATTTTAAAGTTTTGGGCATGATCCTCCGGTTACAAAGAAAAAAATGGAATAAGGTCAAGTTAAATGCTCAACTGTCAATTATGAAATCACTGATGTCACTGCTGTTCTTTTCACACAGAGACATATAGTGAGTGTGCATAATATACACTTACAAACCATTTAATCCATTTGTTGCATTTTAAAATTGCATCTTCTTGCAAAGCCATAGGGATAGAACTATAATTAAACCTTCATTACAATATATTCTTAAATTATAACAGCAGGAATATTAACAAATAAAACCTAGCTCCTAAACCAATGTTTTGTTTCATATATATATATAATTTCTCTACCAAGGATGTTCTCAGATGGATGGACAGTTTTACCAAATCTGGGCATGGGGAATTTTCGACCTAATGAATCATGGAACGGACAAAAAAATCCCTTAGATTGCCAAAGCAGGGAGGACACAAACAAAGAAACAAACAAAACATCTATATATGTGTATAATGACTTTATCTGGCAGCCTTTACCTCATACAAGTTCCTTAACAAGTTTTCTTTATGGCCTGTTCTGTAATATTGTGGCTCTTTCTGTACCATCAGTAGAGTGAGAAAGGGGCCAGGGAGGGAGGAGTTGTTTTCAAGAAAATGCATCTGGTTCTTTTAAATACACATTGAGGAAATGTACAGCTTTGGTTAGAAAAGGATGGAAATATGTGTATATTAAAAACAAACAAAAAACTTACCAAACCTGCTTGGCCCCCTTTAAACTGTTTGAAGAAAAAGCAAAAACAAAAAAGGCATTTCAGCCTTGAAAATTCTTACTAATATTTCACATAGCTCTTGAAACTTGACGTGGCTTCTTTCTTGTTTTGCACTACTAATGTTTATAGATTTTGAGATTTCCTTTTCTTCTAACATTAACTTTCTGTATTTCTTCATTTTACCATACACCTGTGTTTTCAAGCATCCATACTGACCCATCTTAGTTAAATTTTACCAGGGAGTGCTCTCTGACAACCTGTAAATCTCTTTCTCTAAATGCATTATGGATAAATTCTGAAACCAACTAATTGAATTTCAGCTGTATTATATATATATATAAATTAGCTGGGAAATATGGACACTAACCAGAATGGTGTATTAGTTATCTATGACTGTGTAAGACGTTATCATAAACTTAGCAGCTTAAAACACACACATGGTTATTATCTAAGGATTTCTGTGGCTCAGGTGATTGGGCATGTCTTAACTAGCTCTACCATATCTCACTAGAAGCTAGGCTTTCTCACTAAGCTGCTATCCAGGTGTCAGCTGGGGCTGGGTATCATCTAAAAGCCATTCTTCCAGGGGAATGGTTTGCTTCTAAGCTCACGCAGGCTGTTGGCAGAATTCATCATCTGGAGAGCTGTTTGACTGAGGACCTTAGTTCTTTGCCACCAATCCAGGAAGCAATAGAGAAAGCCTGCTAGCAAACCTGAGGTTAATCTCTTGTACTCTATTGAAATCCCATCGCATGTGTCATATTCTATTGGTTAGATGCCATCACTAGAGCAGCCCACGCTCATGAGGAAGGGAATTACACAAAGGACTGGCTACTAGGAGGTGAGGCTCATTGGGGACCTTCTTAGAGTTAACCAACTACAAATAGGTAGTTCAGAAAATGTTATAGCAACAGGTATGTCTCATCTCTCTAATCAAGTCACTAAGTCTTATTTTAACTTAATCCTGTTCCAACTGTTGACCAATATATTTATATGCACACACAATCGTGATATTTTCTAAGCCATCATTTATTTTAGCACAAAACAATTACATTTCTCCACCTACCTTGCAGTTACATGTCACATGACTGGTTCCAGCCAATGAAACATGGGCAGGAGTGATGTGTCCCTCTTCTAACATGATCACATATACCTGTAGTTTTCTTCTCTATGGCAACACCAAAAGAGGGAGCTTGGGGCCCTGAGTTATTGATCATAGGGCCGCCTGATCTACATCAGAACACAGCTTGAGCAGGCAATTAAACTTTATGGCATTAATCCACTGATATTTATCCTGATTCATTTATATCCCAGAAGCACCAAGAGTGATTGTCATCCACAAATACTCAACCAAATTAGGTACCCAGATTTCTATAATAATGATAAAAATATCGAATATTTATTGAGCACTTTGATGTAATGCATTCTATGCTAAGCATTTATATACCTTAAAACATTTTATGCTCACAAAATATGAGGACAGTGATATCATCCCAGACTAAAAACAAAACAAAACAAAACCAAGAAAATGGAGAAAACATAAATGAAAGTCTCTATTGAAAGAGCAATGAATATGGTTAGAAAATGCACTTCTATAAGCTGTTTTCAGTTAAAGGTGAATTGCAGAAAAATTACAGTTGTGAAACTGTTCTGCATAAAGAAGGTGGCAAGGAAATTAAATTACTGAAAGAAAAACCCAGAGTAAATAGGAGAGCATGCAGTAGACAATAGTGAGCAGTAGAAGACAAATCTCTAAGGGAGACATCACGGGGTTTGTTAGAGGCCACATGATGTAGGTAGGGCCTTTCCTTCACCTTCCCTAAGAAATCTTTACTAATTTCTACCTTTCTCACCAATGTTGCATGTGTGTGGGGATGTCTGTAGGTGTGTTCGTATATAACTTCCTTCTGTTAGGTGACTTCTTAGTTAAACCAAAGCCCCCGGATCCTGACTTGCTGCTGAGCATGTGTCCATTGAACCACAAGGTCAGAAATCAAGTTCAAATCTACATTTGTTGGGCTTCTGATGCCAATCTGCTTACCAGTATCCTATGCACTCTCTCTTTCTGTCTGGAAAAGCTGGCCTTTTGGACCAGAAGGACAATTTCAAGAGAGAAACACAAGTAAAATAAAGAGGTAGCAAGACAATATTTGTTTTCAGAAGATAATTCAGGAACCAGTATGGAAGTTGGAATCATCAGATTAAAAGGAGAAGAATAAAATGCAGTTGGGAGCTGAAGATATGAACTAGCAGTGAGAAAAGGAGACTATGGCTTTCAAAGATAGTGTGGAAGGACCATGAAGATAGTGTGAAAGGACCATGCCTATTTGGCTTTCTTGGGGTTGTGGTAGAAGGAGAAATCCAAGATAACCTTGAGGATTCTAATTCGAGTGATTACAAAGATAGTACAAATTAATCAAGGGGAAAAATGGAAATTAAATTTTTGTTCAATTAAAGTTAAGCATTTATTGAGCTCTAATACAAAGGAATGTGTTTGACATTGTGGCAAGTAGGATGATGAATTAGGTGTGGTTCCTAGAAAGAGAGAGTGATGTTGTGCTTCTGTGGGTGACTTTGAGATACCCTGGGGAATTTAAGGAGAAATACATAGAGGCACTAATTTAGATGTTTTCTAGAAAGTGTCTATAAGTGTAGATTAAAATAATGGAAAAGATAAGATTATCCAAGGATGGAAACACAGCTATGACTATTTTCCCTTGAAATACAGGTAGCACATGCTATACAAAGACCTTTGGACTAGGACTAAAAATATCTGAATTATTTTTAATCCTTTGTTCCTAGAAACATTTTGTGACCATGAAAATTTTGATTAATACCTATAAAAGGGTGTTGAACTAGGTAAATCCTCTCCTCTTTTGGTGATTAAGCTTTAGTCGTGAAAGAAGAGATTCAACTTTTCATGTGCAAAAAATATATTCTCTTGAGCTGTGTCTCAGTCAGGGAAAGGTTATGTTATGCTGTGATAACTTCAAATCTCAGCAACTCAACACAACAAATGTTCATTTTCTTAGCCATGCAAAATCATTCAAATCAAATTTACATTTGAGCAAATGTGGGGCAATGTTCCTTTAAGCAGTAACTCAGTGATCCAGACTGACCAAATTATACATCTGGAAGTCTTATCTCCAGTTGCTGTGGTGGAAGAGGGAACTGGTGATCCAAGCACTGCCAATTAAATGCTGCAATTTGCATGGGGCATATATCACTTCTATTCATATTTTATTGGACAGAACTAGTCACATGGCCACGCTTACTTTCAAGGGCACTAGAAAGCTTTCATCTCCATGTGTCTTGCCTTAAAGGCAAATCAAATATTTGTATGTATCAGTAACACAGGCTTCCATGTTTACTTGATAGTTAAAAAGTAGAATAAACCTTTCTACTTTACTCTATGTTTGAAAGTATTACTTGTTCTGAATGAAGTTGTATTGATATGTCTGAAACAATTCACTCTCTGTCCCCAAAACCTCACGCTTTTCCCATCCAATCCATTAGAAAGTATCTTGCAATGCAAAGCCTCCATCAGAATATGGAATTACATGACATTGTAACCTTTTTCCCTCCAGAAAACCACCCTTTATGAATAAAACATGGCTGACCTTTAAAAACTTAGCAGTTATACTAGGTGATTGCATATTAACAAGCTTTTTGAAGAAATAGGACAGGCACTGTATGTTTCAGTTAAGGATAGATAATAGAACTATTCCAACAATTTATTATTTTACCCAATATGAGGAAATGCAACAACTATTTTACAAAGTCTGCTTACATTTCCCTGAATGTAATTGTATGTGACCTACCATTTGTCTAAATTGTGCTTTTTACTATTTAATTGAAGATTCCCAAGGAAAAGAAAATTCTTCTTATCTGTTTGAAGTTTCCCATTGTTAGGTTAAAGATCTCTGAAAATCCCAGGATGTGTTTAAGTAGGAAGCAAAGTAAGGCAGAATTGTGTACAATGGAATTGAATCTCCTGACCGGTAAACACAAATCTTCAGGTTTTCCAGAACCTGGTATATAGAAGATACTCAATAAATAATTATTGAATGGAAAAGGGATACTTGCTGTGAATTGAACCAGGATGAGGCAAAAGACACCTGCTAAGGAATTTTGACAGTGATATGAAGGCCTGTCCAATCAGATCACACAAAAAAGCCAGTTGTGGTTTGGACTCAAGGGGAAGAGTGAAAGAGAAGAGGAAGATTGAATCAGCTCACCATTAACAAACATTTAAGGTAAGGCCTCTGCTCAAAACAGTGTGCTTATAATTCAATTGTTTAAAATAATTATTTCCATACTAGGCTTTCCAGAGTTGTAGGGATCTGAGCAGGCATCTCATTAGGTGCTAAAATGGAACAAGGAGGAGCCTTTATCCAGAGAAGCTTGGCATTTTCCCATTTATAGAAAAGGATCTCAGTATCAGATTTCATTTGTGAGAAGATTCCATTGCTTTGAAAATGCTTGACAACCATTTGTTTAGAATATGGTGGCTCTCATCGGCAAAACAAGATGCACTGGTCTTGAGCAACAAAATGAGGTGCAAGGTACCTAGATATATATGCACTTTCCTTTTCCATCAATCTTCCCATCCACCCCCTACCTTACTGTGTCTCCCCATCTCCCCACAAAATCTCCAAGTGCTTTTCTAATTTTTAATTTTCTTATTAACAAAATTGAAGGCCTGGGAGCCTGAAGCTTAGGGGCTTATTTTCAGGTTCTAAGAGGTATATCAAGAGGTTCGGTGGTCCATGTGTCTCCCAACTTTCCACAGGGGGCATTGCGTAGGACTTTAGAAATGTAATGGCATGGTCAAAATTACTTGGAAACAGCTATGCAAACTGTATCTCATAAGTCACACAGTTTTGTTGCTCTGACACAGTGGAAAATTCATAAATTCTTATGTTTGATGAAGACTCTTGGGGGTACCTGTTCTACCAGAGTGAAGCTCCCCAACTTACCACCCTTTACATTTTGACCAGCTGTGCCTCATCTGGCTGTTACCAACCAGTTTGGGCCAGACATTGGAGCTCTTTGCATTTCAGTATCTTCATCTGTAAATGGGGAAAGTATTAGTCTGCTTACTTTGAGAAGACTCACTAAGATAACGTTTGAGGAAGTATTTTTAAAAGCAAAATATACAGCACAAGCCAGGTTATTTACCTTTTGTTAAGCTAATCAAATTTCTTTGGTATATAAACTCAGACAAAATTAGTTTTTGTTCATTTCAGGAGGGTTTTTTGCTTGTTTGTTTAAGCAGAGATTTTAAACTTGACGATCCCCTGTATTAAAAGGCATTAACAGGGTTGTTTTAAAACTCACAAACTTGAGCAGTGATTTCTTTAATTGATGAGGAGTAAGGGTACTGTTGGGAAAAGTTTCATGGCAAGCAATCTCTTGGTCAACATATGCTTTATGATTTTCTTTGGGAAATGATCTACATTTCATGAATACTTGCTTAGATGGACATCATTAAGCAAATGCCGCACTATGTTTGCAGTAAGAAGACTAAAGTATGCCTGCTGCCCATTCTTGCTAGAAGATGGTGGCACTGGGATACTGACCTTTGTTTTACCCAGCTTCATAGTTAATACTCAAGAATGTGCTGGGGAGGGGTTCCCGTACCTGGTGATCAGGAAGAAACAGTGCCAGGGGACTAGGTTGCTGTTTTAAGAACTAAGTTGGGGACTAGGCCAGTAGAGTACAAAATCCTTCCTGAGAATGGGAGGATTGAGTTTCTCCAGGAAACTGCCGAGTTCATGGAGACACTCTTTTGGCAGAGGAGCATATTTAGAGAGCAGCTTGAGAGCTTCTGTATTTATGTACATAGTTAAGCTATACGCTTTATCTCTAGTAAAGGAATTTGTATCTTTCCTGTGTCTACTGGCCACTAATTAACCAACCAAATCACCATCATTTTTGTGATAACTACTCAATGTTCAAGACCACCAAATGGAAGTTATAAGTTCATAAGGCTTAGATTCTTTAGAACACTAAAAAGTATTGAATGCAGATTTAGAATTTTAACTCAGAAACCTAAAGTTGATAACTACCACTGAGAGTGTAGGTACATTATCTACATCTAATCAATTTTATTTACATTCCAATCGTATGATTACCAAGCATATAGAATATAATGTATGGATAACTCATAGAATATTATATCAATCTTTGTGGTACCCAGTAGATTCAGTTAGAGACATACAAACAAAGAAATTTGGGTCTTCTTGAAAGCAATAAGATCCTCAAGTGGTAAAACATTTAAAAAAAAATTGTTTTTTGAATTTCTAGAAATTCATATAGTAACTTAGAATTTCATATTCATTGAAAATTCTAGGTTCTTTAGGGCTTTCTGATTATTTTTGACATTTTTTTAGTTCCTCACCCATTCTCAGATTTACAATGGAATGGAATTGATTACATTTCAACAGTTAACCAATCCATCCCACTAGGGATTTTACCATAAGGAGATTTCTTAAATTGTTTAAAACTGAAGACATGATCAAAATTTTCCCATCTTATAGAGTTCTCCTTTAATTCAAGAGTACTGGTAAATCACCCCTTTTAATCTCTGTGAGTAAACCAGGCAGTTTCATTTAATCTACAATTATGGCAATAAACCTCATAACTTTGCTTTGCTTTGCTGAGCAGGTTTGTATAAGATTGCCTGTAGATGGCTCGACGTTGCTTCATTTTTGTGCTCTACATGTTGCCTCTCCAGAGAGCTGGGAATGGATATATCTGAGCCTCAAGAAGACAAAATCACTTACATTTGTCATTTTAACATTTAGGCTTCTAGGATTGTCTAAAGTATTCCTGATATATAAAATGAAGACATCTCAGTGCAAGAGGGAGAGGAGGGATGTTTGCATGGTGCTTTCCCTAATGTATGCAGCAAATACAGCAGAGCCCTCTTGGAGCCAATGGGGAGAGAAGGGGAAAGAACACTGCACAAGGCCCACTTGAGAAGTTTTCTCCAATGTGTCATTAATGTGTTTCACAGCATCTGTGTGGCTGCTGTATGAACTGGATGGGAATACAAAGTAATCAATTTCAGTTGAGAGCACTAATTTATCACTTTGCCATCTTTTATTGCAAGGTAGAGAATCTTAATCTCTTGTTCTCTCTCTCTCTCACACACACACACACCCTCCCACACACACTCACAAATTCTTACACTCAACCTATCTTGCATGAAATAATTTTTAAAAATACTGCAGAATCAGAAGCTTGTAATCTTTTTTGGCATTAACTAGCTTGGATTCCAAGCTAGTTGGAATTGGGAACTGTGGAGGCAGATGTTTAGTCAATATTTTGTTTTCCTGTATTGGAGGAGTTTTACATTATCTTCTTTTTTACGACCTCTAAAATAAATTTGAGTATGACCACAATATTGATGTAAGGCTGGTCTCCAAATGAGGCTTTTTTTTTTTTTTTTTTTTTACCGGGAGGTACCAGGGATCAAACCCCGGTCTCTTCATATGGTAGACGGATGCCGAACCTCTTGAGCCACATCCATTTCTCTCCAAATGAGTTTTGAAGTGATCATTTTTGCTTTCTATCAGTAAGCAAAGGGTTTTCCTTCTTAAAGCTCAAAATCCTAATCTGAGGGAAAATTTTAAGAAGTGCCTCAAATCTTAATTCCTGGGGTAAAGATAGCTACAGAAGTCAAATTTTCAAAATGGGAACTCAAAGCCTCCAAGTATTTAGAGGAAAGCTCAGCCAAAATGGTGGAGAGACCATAGTATCATTGCTTTCAAGATGGCAGCCAGAAGCGCCATCACCATGACTTATACCTGTACGTCCTAAAGGGTATCTGACATTGCAAGTTTGAGGTAGAATCCCTTATCGGACACAAGACAGGAAAAAGGCCAGAACATCCCAGGAAGCAGCATGAGAAGAGAGCAATCATCCTCCAAAAATAAATTCTTCAAGGTCTTAAAAGTCTCCAAGGCTCGAAAGGAATGTTAAATTATTTTTTCTCATCAGATTTCTAAGGAGACTAGAAAAACACCTGTACTTTTCACCCTTTTTAAGCCAAATCTGGATTTAGCTTTGCCATCAGATTGCCTCATATTTTCATCAAATCATAACATAGAAGCTCTCATTATTTGCCATGAAAATCTTGAGTGTATTTTTTGGAAGCCTGGCATTTGTGTGTGTTATTTATAGTGTGGTATGGTGCACCTCTCCCTCCTCCCCCAAAATAAGTCTCTTTTGTATTTTGGGGCCAAAGATCCTCTGTCTACCCCAGATGAAGCCCTACAAGATCTTAGTGTTTCTTTCATAAAATCGAAAATCTTACCACAAATTTTTTTTTTCCTTTTAACTCCTAATATATTTTTTTTCCTGCAAGCCCTGATGTTCTCTCAGTAACTCCCAATATTTCTCCCTAGACCCCAATTTCCTAACCAAAGCACATTACTGATCTGATGCTTTCAACAGCCTGGTAGCACATCAATAAACTAAAGATTATTGTGCTTTGTCAGGTTTTATTTTGTAACATTATGGGAAATTCTCCACTGTCTTGGATGAGTGCATAAACTCTGATTGCTTGACAATTAACAGAGCTAGTAATAGAAAAGGCAATGTAATTTACCTTCGTACAAGGGATCTCAGTTAACAAAAATTAAACTATTGAACTCTCCTCTCCAAGGAAAGGGATGTTGCTTCATTATGTTAAAAAGAAAAACAGATTCCAGTGGCAAGTGGGCTTTCAGTCTGGCTGGGTGGATTTATTGTTCAGATTATGTGTTTTTCTGACATGCATACAAAATTATGGCTTTTAAACTGGACAAAACTCTCTCTTCATTAAATGAGTATTTTCCCCCTTTGGTACTATAACTCAAGGCGAGCATTCTAGATAAATAATGTCGAGGGGGAGTATCGGAGTGTGTGCTTCGTGGTTTGGATGTCAAAGATGTCCCTTATCTACAGGGCTCAAGTACAGCTCTTGCTCTCTCTATCTCGTCCACTCTCTGGGTCTCTGTCTTTCTGTATCACAGCACTAGAGAAGAAAATACACAGTGTAATTAAATACAGAGCCATCATGCCAAAAGTGAAGAACTCCCACAGAGCAGAGTGCTGGGTTTTACAGACTCCCACGGAGCCCATATGAAGCCTGCATTCAAAATGGCATCTGCAGCTTTGAGCTGCCTTCTGCCCTTTCAGAGATTTCTGCTTAGTTCAAAGAAATACTGTTTGAACATAGACATCCCGATAACATAGCAAAGTCGCAAGAGAAGTTGAAGCTTTGCTTCCCTCTTCCTTGCGGATTCAATCTCTAAAATAGGTTTTTTCTTTCTTTCTTCTTTTTTCTTTTTTTTTTAAGAATTCCCACATGCTCTCCAAACACTCCCAAATTGGGAAGCTCAAATGGGAGGGGGCAGATTCCACTGTCTTAAGCTCTGTGAACAATAAACAACTATTGGGTACCTAGAAGACACCGGTTAGTTACACTTCTGGTTTCAAGGGAAGGCACATAAAAGTATAAGACACATTTCTGCCTTCGAGCAGCTTATAACCCACAGGTTAGCAATCTATGAGCTTGTGGGCCGCATCCAGCCTACTGCCTTTTTGTGTATTGTCAATACACAAGGTATGGTTTTAAAATATTTTAAATAGTGAAAAAAATCAAAAGAAGAATAATATCTCCTGAGGTGTGAAAATTATATTAAAATTCAAATTTCAGGGTCCATAAATAAAGTTTTACTGGAATACAGCCTTTCCTATTCATTTACATATTATATGTGACCGCTTTAGTGCTAAAAAGCAGAGGTGAGAAGTTGGAATAGAACCTGTATGGCCAGCAACGCCCAAAACATTTACTATCTGGCCTTCTACAGAAAACGTTTGCTTGGTAGATTGAATTTTGTACCCCGATTTGGATATGTTCTTGGTCTAGGATTGCATTCCTGTGGGTGGGAACCATTGTAAATAGGATCTCTTAAAGATGTTGTTTTAGTTAAGGTGTGGCCCAACTGGATTACTGGACTCCTTTATAAGCAGAAGAAATTCAGACATGGAGAAGTCCACAAGGAGAAGCAAGAAGTCAATGGGAACCTGGAAGAGAAAGGAGAGGACAGAACCATGTGACAGGAAAGCTGAGGAAACCAAGAATTGCCAACCAGCAAAAAAACTCTACTGACTGCTGGTGGGTGCCAACCTCCCAGCCTCTGAAACCATGAGACAATAAAGTCCCGCTATTTAAGCCAACCTACTGTGTGGTATTTGTCATAGCAGCTCAGGAAAACTAAGACGCTTGCTAAGCCCTGTTCCAAGCTCATGGGAGAGTCAACATTAACAACCATACAATAATGAACAAGCAGTGAAATATAGTTTATAACTGATTGGTAGATGGTAACTGTAGGGAAAATTGCCATATTAACACAGGAAGATATATGTCACTGTGGGATGTTTGGTTTGGAGAAGCTTTCAAGAAGAAAAAAGGACATGAGAAGAAAAGAGGACACTAGAAAGTCAGTAAGTTCTTAAATGGATTGAGCGAGTAGAAACGGCGTTTCAGGTTGGGAAGAGTGAGCACAGGTAAGATGCTGCTTGGCAGGATTAAGGTTCTATGAAAAGATGTTTTTGGTCTACAATGAGAGTGAGAAATCTTTTTTTAAAATATCAGGGGGGAAATGATTGTCTTCTAATCTGATTTTGATATTTAGGAATAGAAGGAGAATCACTAAGGAGAGAAAATGTGAAATTTAAAAGTAAAATCAAGTACAAGGATGAAAGAACTGTGCCCAATGTCATTAAAACCATTAGTACTATTTCAAATGATGGAAAATGACTGCCAGACAAGAATCTTATTTTATTGACACAAATTACTTGAGATGGTGATAGTATCCTAAGGTAAAAACCTGAAGAACATACTTGCCATGTTTCATACTGCATTTGGGTCATTTTTCTGTAACTACTCTTTAATAGAATGAGGTAACTACTATAATTTTAATTGCATAGTTAATTTGAAACAATTATCTAATAAAATCACAGTGCATGAGAAAAATGCAATGTACAGTTTTATACATGGTCATTTCAACTTAAAAAATGGAACACTGGATGCAGGGGGTTAAGCCTATTATGAGCTCTTTGCCAGTACATTCCTCCACACTTATGGAATAATGGTGCAGGATTATTTTAAAATGCGATTGGCTTTGGAATTTAATTAGAAAGCAATGCAAAGGAAAATGTTTTAATTATGAAATTATAATATAGTTGCATTACATTTGACTTGTCATGGAATTCAAACATATTTATTCTTTTTTTCTTACTGTTTTGAGGCTTGGACAAATTAAATTATTCCCTTGCTTTTTATATATTACCTGTTTTGTCCACAGGCTGCTATTTGACCTTATTTGTTATATTAGTCCATTTTTATAAAGTAGTTTCCTCTCTCATTTATGGCTATGGTATGAAGGGTAGAAAGAACCATATAAATATTTTACTGTCAGGTGTTTAAGATGTCTTACATAACTCAGGGGAAGTTACTAGAAGTTATGTAAGTAGGACCAGGGAGTGCTGTTTCACGACAGTTTAAGGACAGAAGGTTGTGTTTAGTAAACAACAATGCAAACGAAATTCATTTGCATGAACCCTGAATGTTAGGTGTATATAAGCATGGCAGAGACAAAAAGGCCACTGGGGGGCATCTTATAGCACTAGGTAGGTGTGGCTTCACTGTTCATTTATTTACTCAAACATTTGTTGAGCACGTACTCTATCCACGGAACTAAGCCTGGTGCTGGGGACACAGAGGCAAGTGGGACAGAGACCCTGCACTGAAGTTGCACATCGTCTAGCAAGGAAGACAGACAATGAAACAGAAGATGGAATATAGATATAAGCGTAATGATAGAACTACAGTGGATTGTCAGAGTCTGCAACCAAGACCTGGAGGTGAGTGTTAAGAAGGTCATTGCAGAAGTTTGGGGTTGGGAGCAAGAGAACTTCTCCTTCTCTCTTTTCCACAGACCTTTTGGGGTGTAGCAAGTACTTTCGTGTGTCTGCAATTCCTTGTAAGAGTTGAGGGTGTGAGGAAGGGGTCAAGGATTCTCTGTATTTACAACTTTTATAATTTCTTTCTCTGCAAAAAAAATATAGTTGTATAAACGATGATATCATTGAAATAGGTGGAACTTTTAGTGCTCTACTTGGAGATTTATAAAAGCACTTGACTACTGGAATCTACTCCCTTTATGAACAGTGGCATGTTTAAAGAATGAACAGTCATCTGTGAAAAAAAGATCGTTACAGACTTAAAAAAAAAAAAAAAAAAAAAAAGAATACCAAGTAAACATAGCATTTATTTATTTATTTTTTTAAAAGATTTTATTTATTTATTCATTTATCCCCCCCTTGTTGCCTGTGCTCGCTGGGTCAGCCAACCACGCCATGCGGGCGGGCCTGCCTTCACCAGGAGGCCCCGGGAACCGAACCCAGGGCCTCCCATATGGTAAACGGGAGCCCCACTGATTGAGCCACAGCCGCTTCCCAATATAGCATTTAAATACCTAAGAATATTCGTTTGTTTTGCTTCCACAAATATTTAGCTGTGATAATTTCTTTTTTTTTTTTAAAGATTTTATTTATTTATTCATTTATCCCCCCCCCCCTTGCTGCCTGCGCTCACCGGGTCAGCCAACCACGCCGCGCGGGCGGGCCTGCCCCCACCAAGAGGCCCCGGGAACCGAACCCGGGGCCCCCCATATGGTAAACGGGAGCCCTACTGACCGAGCCACAGCCGCTTCCCAAGCTGTGATAATTTCTGATTGTTTTTTTTGTTTGTTTGTTTTTTTTGTTTGTTTTTTTAAATAGTCCTCAGTTTGTTTCTAGTCCATTAATTTGATCCAGCCTGACCTGGTCAATTCTAATGCAAAGGCCATATTAGAACAGTAAGCTTTGAGGATACATAATAGTTTCTGAAACTAGATAATGCTGAAGGTTATGGACTTGTGCATTGGGTTCAAAACTGCCCTGAACCTCCTTACACATACAAATAGGACAAAGAGTTTAAGATGGGGCATCAGGTCCAACTGGTGAAAAGCTTTCCTCTTCTCCTGAGGAACAAACCTCTCTCAGATGTGTTGAAATCTCCTGCTTGACCCTTGTCTAACTTTCAGTCCAAATTGCATAAAGTGAGGTAGAGCTAATCCCAGAAATTAGGTTTAAACAAACAAATCAACTGTCTACTACCTTTGAGAAGTCTGATTTTCATACTTCCCTTACACACATGCTGTTTTGGAAAAAGGAAGCCTAGGACTCTGAGTTAGGTTATGAAACATTTGTTTTGAGGTTTTAAGACTCACTGCAAGTATTTGAACAGTGGGATCCAAAATACCTGGTTTTCTGTTGCCTGGCTTTTCTAGAGTGAGACTATATGGTTCTGCAATCTTCATGGATTTTTATAATATACAAGAGTTTAAAATTTCCTGGCAGCAATATCTTAATTTAGAACATCCTCATTTATTTAACTGGCAATTTTTAAGAGTTTTTAAAAATAGATTATAATGGCTCTCATTCTATAATGCTAAACAATAGCTTGTCTTATTGAAACTTACTTCTCTATTAAAACTGGAGGTTAAGAGTATAGGTAAAGAAAAAATGTGAGACATTTCCTACTCATGATGAGCTTTTCATTAATGCTGAAATTCAGATGATTTCTATGAAATAACAAAATACATAGGAAAATATACCTTCTGATTACACTTGAGGTATTGAGATATTGAGAATTTTAAAAATGTATTGCAAAAGTTCCCATTAGTTGTATAAATAGAGATTCTTTGGATATTTTGGTTATAATGCCTTGGCATGACTAGCTAAAGAAACATATACATGCTTTTGGCAGAAAAAAATTCCATAAATTAAGAGGCATCCATTTACACTCTTACCAAGTTTTGCACACACCAAATGATTTTGATTTTAGTGTGAATTTTAAATGTGTGTCTGTGCCTTTAGGCCTTTCCATAATGTTTATCTGAGACAAGAAATTCTCTGAACTCTGTGTCCACTATGTAAGTTCAAACCATGATTCAAACTCTTTGGAAGTGATTTCAAGATTAACACATTTATGGAATATTGAAGGTGCCTTTCTTATACCTGTGGCCCAGACATAGGGCAAAAACACAGCAAAGATCCTGGAGCTCTTTGGGGGATGTGAATGGCAGACTCCAGACCTGCAGGATCCAATAGAGGAGGAGCAAGGAGGCTTAGGGTGTGAACTGAGCAGGATGCATATCAAGGGAAATCACCAAACTGCAGGATACTTGATCCCGACACGCCAACTCCGATTCTTCAGAAATAGTACAATGAAAAGACTGGGAGAAAAAATTTATAAAATCATGGACTTTTCAGCTGGAAATGATATTAGAGAATATTTTCAGATGAAATTGGAAAACAAGTCTTGACGAAGGGCAACATCTCTCTCCCAGCGGGAGTTGGGGAGGGGGGCTGAGTTGACGAAGGCCATATAGCTAAGTTAAGGGCTAGATTTAAACTAAACCACAGAATTTCTAATGGCATGAAGCTCTATTCCTTTTTTTTTTTTTTGAGGCACCAGGATTGGAGATTGAACCCAGGGCCTTGCATATGGGAAGCTGGAGCTCAACCTCTGAGCCACATCGGCTCCCCTTGTATTCTTATTTTTTTAAATGTGAAACTCAATGACTTTAACTCCCTTTGCAATGCTTTGATATACAATCTGTCTTTATCTTCATCCCTGAGATTTTGAAATGTCATTACAAAATGTCTGGGTGTGGACCTAACTAAATGTTTCCTAATTATTATTTGGTAGTAATCTTGACTACTTGAATTCTTTCTCTTTTCTGAAATTGTCTCATCCCTTATCTCCTTGACTTTCCACCGTTCTTTCTAGTTTCTTCTTCAGGGAGGGGTCAGATGGGCATTAGTGCTCTTGCTTCTGTCCTTCATGTCTCTTAGTCCCTCATCTATATTTTCTATCACTCTGTGTCTCTGTGTTATCTTTGTCTTCCAATTCCCTGATTTTTCTTTTCTCTAAGTCTAATCTAGTCTTGTGATTTATGTGTCAGTTTGGCTAGGCTATAGTTATTAATCAAACACTGGGTGTTGCTGAAAGGCATTGCTGTAAAGGTATTTTTAGATGTGGTAAACAATCAGTTGACTTTATTTTTTTATTTTTTTTATTTTTTATTTTTATTTATTTATTTTTTATTGTGGGTAAAAATCAAAATTTTCACAATACATACCAATATTTGTAAAATGATATATAAATATATGTGCATATATGTGCATTTGCTTACAAAAATGTTATTTATATATATATAAATATATTTTAAGAGGTGCTTAGATTACCTAAAATATTACACAGAACCCACTGGGATTCCCATATTGCCCACCTCCCACACCTCCCACACAAACATCTCCCACAAGTGTGGCCCACCACCCTCAATGGACTTATACATCCTGGGGCCTTGCTGCCAATCATAGACCACAGTTCATATCGTAGACCACACTCTCTCCCACACAGTTCTGAGTGGTGTGTGCTGATTTAAAATGGCCTATATCCATTGCCACAACGGTACTCAGGACAACCTCCAAATCCTAAAGAAGCCCCTGTATTTCAACTGCGCATCCCCTCCCTGCCCCAAAAGTGTCAAGTGGCCACTGGCTCCACCTCACTGTTATAATTTCTTCCATTGCTAGAATCACCATATGTGTACAACAGACTACCATCAAGTCCACTCTAGTCCATAGTTCTTCCCCCAGTTCTGAGGGGACTGGAATGGTGATGTCCACTCCACCTCCAAGTGAGAGAGGGCTTATATTCCATGGATATGGTGGGTGGGATTATCCTGCCTGCAGATGCAGGCCCTCTCCATTCCCTGGGCTGGCCGTTGCCCATCATTGTCTCCTTGCCAGGTGACTTGGATGAGTCCATTGAGCTGTAGGGTAGGAGTTTGCAGCTCCATCAAGATTCCACGCACATCTGGAAAATAGGTAGGCCAGAGGCTCCAGTCTCTGGAAGTATACCTGAAAACTCCAGCATCACATATAGGTTTGAATAGAAGGGACTGATGAACCATGTGCAGAGAGGACTTATTTGAGTCTAATTCTGTCACTCTCAGGAGCACAGATTCCAAAATAGAGCTCACTGATAAGGCATCAGTCTCTGGGGCTATCCCCCCTTATATAGGACCTGGGTGTCTCCAGAGCTCTCAGGAGCCCTTCTGTGTGGGGTGATAGGCACTTTGACATTCTATGAGCTCCTACTGAGGTGTGCATAAGTGTTGCCTCTGGGATGACCTCCCGACTCTCTTTGAAGTCTCTTAGCCACTTGTAAAGACAAATCTGTTGACTTTAAGTAAAGGAGAAAACCCTTCACAATGTGGGTAGGCCTCATGCAACCAGTTGAAGGCCTTAAGAGCAAAAACTGAGGTTTCCTGGAGTAGAAAAAATTCTCTTTTTCATTTACTTTAATTTACTTTTATTTTTAAAAATTCCTTAAGAAGCAAGATTTTCAGTATAAGAGAAAAATAGATAAAAATATAAAATCAAATATGTTGAGTACAAACCAATCCTTGAATTTTATTTGGACTCCAAAAAGTTGAAAACAAGTTTCCAGCAGATACTGGTACATCAATGTTCACAGCAGCACTGCTCACAATAGCCAAAATTTGGAAACAGCCCCCGGCACCTTTAGCAGAAGAATGGCTAAACAAAGTGTGGTCTGTGCATCCAATAGAATATCAGCTGTAAAAGGAATGAAGTTCTGGTCCGTGCTACAACATGGATGGACCTTGAAGACATGTTGGTAAATGAAATAAGTCAGACATAAAAGGCTACACAGTGTATGATTCCATTTCTATGAAATGTTCAGAATAGACTAACCCATAGAGACAGTAAATAGTCGTTACCAGGGGCTGAGGAAGAGGGAAAGGGGAATTATTGTTTCACAGGGACAAGATTTCTGTTTGGGGTTATAAAAAAAGTTTTGGTAATGGATACTGGTGATGGTAGCACAACATGGTGAATGCAATTAATCCCACTGAATTGTAATCATTTTTAATGATTAAATGGAAAATTTTGTGTTCCATATATGTTGCCACAGTAAATTTTTAACTGCAATAAATATATCACGTTCACCCTGGAAAAAAATGAATTGGAAATATTAGAATAAATTCATCATCTATGTTTTATTAACAACTTCATTTCAAATTCATAAAAATAAAAGAACAGAAAAGGGCAACTCAACAAGTTATGGAAACATTACTCCTAAAAAGTTCTTTTTCAGGCACTTTTATCTTGTCTAATTCCAACTGCTAGCTAGGTTGTTCCTCTATTGTTAGAAAGATACACAGATACACTGACTTAAGACTGCAGCATCAAATCTCTCCTGAGCTTCTAGCCTAGCAGTTTTCATAGGAATCCCTGCCCTGTGGTCCTGTGGACTTTGGGCTCACCAGCTACCCCAATTCCCCATCCCTTGGAATCAGCACCCTAGACCACATGGCCTGCAGCCAATCTATAAACACTCTACTCCCTGATTGTGCACCTTACAGATTCAGGTGCTCTTCACCTATGGGTTTTCTAGCTCCTGACGATTTTCCTTTCCAGCTGTTGAGCCCTACTATGGTTCTAAAAATTAGGCATATTAAAATATTTTATCTAGCATTTCTATCTACTTGATGCAGAAGGATGGTAGTTTTAGTCTATGTTGAGTCTTTCATCTTGACTTAGATTCTTCTTCACCTCATCTTTACCCACAAATCTCTCTCTTGTCTTTGAATTACCTGACTCTGATTCTTATCTAGGCTCTTCAAACAATCTGTGATAGATAACCAGGAAAAGAATAAGAGATTATAATTATTAAAGAATTGAGATTTAGTGGGACAATGCATACTTGTCCTTCATCTTCACTTGAAAGCATTTCCCTGATATCTATTTGAGCTGAGAACTAGGGTTGTTTCTCCTCTTAAAAAAGGTTTGGTAAGAATACAAACACTTGTGTGTGTGTGTGAGTGTGTATGAGTTTGGTTGTGTAGTATGCATTTGAAACAGGCCTACTAGACTTCCTTGATTTGCATTCTCTTAATCTTTTCAAAATTGACTTTGATTGTTCTGTTCTGTGTTCATTAATATAAAACCTTTAAATTGTTTTTACTTATATTAATTCACTCTTTCCAATTAAAGTATTCTATAAATTTTTGAAGTACTCCAATGAATTGTGAAACTTTGAATCTGAAAGTTACCTGTAAAATCATCCTGTCTGATATTTCTAAGTGTTGATCCAAGATTGATGAGGCAAATTTGTATTGTTATGTGACTCTTCCCTTGTTTGAATAGTCCCCTTGGAAATTGTTATTCTGTGTTTCTCTCCTTTCCCCACCCTCTGACCTGGGATTTGGGTGGTGGATCCAGTTTATAAGTGCACAATACAATCAAATTTGGGAATCAAATTTAGTCTGGTTTCTCACTTTATAGGTGAGGATACCACACCTCAAAATATTTAGTCGACTGGATGAATGTCTTGCAGCTAGTGAGCTGACATGTGACCAAAACCTGGTCATGTGTCTCTCAGCTCTTCTCTTTCCAATAACTGCTCTCTATCATAGATGTGGTCTTCAGGGAGTGTGCTGAATACCACTTCAAGCCTTTGATTTTACTGAGGAAAACTTTAGAAGAAGTTCAGAATGGCCAACTATTTTATTTTTCTAAATTATCAATGGAAAAAACACTATCTTCAGCTCCTTGCTATTTCTGATTGACATTTAGTTCTGAAAATCATAGATTTGATGTTCGCTAACTCTAAGATACTGAATTATTTTTCTCATGCGTATAAGATTCTGAACTGGCAGAAAATATTTAAGAAATATTTAAGGTTTACCAAGCAATAATTGTACTAGTTACTAGCTGTCTTAGTTTGGACCCTCCACCAAAAAGAGACTCAGGCAGACACTGATGTAATACTGCTGTGTTAGAGAATCCCAGGAAAGCAGAAGTGAGGGAACAGGAGAGTAAGGAAGCAATAATGGAAGAATCCCCATGAAGGTGTCTTCCTGATCCAGCTACCGCATTATAATCGATCTTGCCTAACTGTGTTTCAAGAGACTATTTACATCACCGTGTCTCAGGACAGTCCAGTCTGGGGGAGGAAGGAATAATAATTTATCCTATGGCTCCTGTCTTCCATTGGTCAAAGATTTGTTGCACACACTAATCCTCTTGCATTTCTGGGTTGTACATGCCTCATTATCAACAGTGAAGCTTTGTAGAAGGATGAATATGAAGTGAGGTGCTGTTGGGTTGTGTCTCTGTGAAGTCATCACACAGTTGGGTGAAACCCTCAAGGAGTTGGTCTCTCCAGTGATGTTGAGATGGCAGTAAGTAGCCAAAGGCTCTGAGCACAAGCGAGGTTGAGAGGATCTGATACATGTGCTAAAAAAAACTATAGTTAGGATTTTTTCCTTCCAAGGAGATATTACTTCAGTATGGGGTCCAACAAAAATAAATTACAATTGCTATATAAGTGCCACAACAGTGATGTTATGGGAATACATGTGAGGGAAAACTAATGCAGTCTGTGGAAAAGAAAAAGGGAATATCTAAGCTAATCTCTGAAGATAAGGTAGGAGTTATCTAGTCAAACGGAGATTGGGTAAGGAATGGATGGAAGAGTGTTTTAAGGTGAGGGAACAAGTGGACAAACTTATAGGTGAGTGTGTCAAGGACTTTTGGGAAATGTAGAATAAAATATAGCTCCATGGCAAATGTGTGGACTGAGAGTGAAGGCAAGTTTTCTATTTGTAGGAAAAGTCATGCCTTGCAAAAAAGGTATACCAAAAGCATTTTGTATAGATAACCTCTATGGGAGAAAGAAAGCAGCTGTATTTGAATGAAGGCAAGAGTACAGCTGACTGCCTAACTGTCCCATCCCCATCAATTATTCTTATTATAATATCATAACAATAATTAATAAAGATGATAGACAACCAATTGTATTTGCAATAAAAGTAATTGTTGCTCATTTTCTTTTGGTAGTGCCACTATTGAATTAATCATACCCTTTATGAATTACTGAAACACAGTATTATGCTATTGTAGGTGTCTCCATTCTTTGCAGCTGTTTAAGATTGTTTTATTATGAAGTGCTATAGCCCTGTAATGGCAAAATTAAAGAAAACAGAAGATGGGGAAAAGAGGGTTTTTTGGCTTATTCTTTGAAAATGTGTCTTTTCTTGTGTGTGTATATGTTTTAAGTATGTATACACATATTATTGTTATTCTTCATAGAGGACCAGTTGATTTTTAAAAGAAATCTCTAAGCAAGAAAAGAACAGAATTTCTTCTCCCCAAATTTGGTGGATTGAAGCCAGAAGTATAATGACAATTTAATATGCTTCATTATGTCATTTAGAAATATAAAACCCGTTAATGTGGAAAAAGCAGGAATCTCCAATGTAAGGTTAGGGAATTCAAAAATGCACTTTCCTTAGCCATTCAAAACTTGTTGGTTGGTTTGGATCTTCGCTGTTTGGCATAGAAATTCAATGTGACAACTTTAAATAGTTCAGAAACTTGTAAGTATCCTGTTCTAGAAATAATTTGTTCAGTGCACTTATTCTCACAATGAGGCTAAACTAGTTCTACAGAACAAGCTCCCTTCAGTGCTTTCCAATTCTCTAAATGATCCCCAAATTCCTTATTATGATGATTGCAGCATAACTTTGTAAAATGTCCACAGCATTTCTACACGGGTGAAATGCCATATTGTTGAAAGGATATTAAGAGCTAATGTCATGCTTTGCAAACCGACTTTGGTAGCAGTCTCAAACTAGTGGTAACTTTTACATTTGTTGATTATGATTTTGGCAAAATAACATGATCTTTTGTTCATCCACTGGGTATTAATGCATCGCAAACAACATAATTTTATTAGTGAAAATTCCATAAGCCCCAGCATATCTTTCTACATCAGGGAACACACTGTGCCCATTATGGCCAAAATTGACAGAGATTCCTTGGCTGACGCTAGCATAATCACTGATGACATCAGGGACTTTTAGCTATCCTGTTGTTACAAATTGACAGCATTTTAATGACATGCAAGAACAAGATAATATTTTTCTACATTCTAAAGAACCATATGTTAGCACAGTTCATCATTACATGGATTTAGATGGAAAATGAATCCTATCTTGTACCCTGAAATAGAATTACATGACCATACTGTAATATGTCTAGCATATAAGGCAGCTGTTAAGTTCTCCCTAACCAGCCTATAAAGCTGTTCTATTCTACCGACTAAATATATTCATTCTGTGCTGACTACTTTAAAAACCTAATTCCTGATTCAGGGTTTGCTCCTTGAACCATTTTTAGGGTTTGTGGGAATTATCCTGAGTTAACCGAGAAAATCCAAACTCATATTACAGGAAAGCAACACATTAGCTTTATTAAGGTTGGATTGGAGAATGTTGTTTTAGGTCTGGTGGAGAAGTGGTTTTTCCCATATAGGACTATTGAATTAACTCAACACCCTGAGACAGACAGCTCTGGAAAAAAGGAAGCTTTCTAGCTATGGGCAAGGCTTTCACTGCTAAGCCAACTGCAGGAGTAAGAGAGTGTGGATGCTCAGCAGGCAGGGAGGGAAGCAGCTGAGACAGGCTAACCCAGTCCCCCCGTCAAAGTTATACATCAGGTAAGGCAGCCCCACCCCCAAAGAGGAAAAAGTGAGGGAAAGACCATGATGATTTTGACACTGAGGTTCTTCCCATAGGAAAACATTAAACCAGAGATAAGAGGTCTCTCTCCCAACACCCAGGTGATCAGAGGAGGCTTCCTTAAAGATTTCTAGTGCCTTTTATAAATGATGTCATATTACAAGGTGCTCTAGGAGAAGATACATGAGTTATTTGCCATTTAAGCACAGCTGTTTTTAATGCCCTGTCCGATAATTCCAGGAGTTAAAAATTACATTAAGAAGTCCATCCTTTATCACTGCATCCAGTCAATGGTTCCTTATTGCCCTCAGGATAAAGCCAAACAGGATAGGCATTAGATCCAGCACTCCCTGGCCAATGGTCTGTGTATTAGTCAGCCAAAGGGGTGCTGATCCAAATATCAGAAATCTGTTGACTTTTATAAAGGGTGTTTATTTGGGATAGAAGCTTACAGTCACAAGGCCATGAAGCATAAGTCACTTCCTTCACCAAAGTCTGTTACCATGTGTTGGAGTGAGATGGGTGCTAACGTCTGCAAGAGTTTAGGCTTCCTCTTCCTCTTTTTATTTTTTAAAGATTTATTTATTTATTTATCCACACCCCCACACCCCCCATTGTTTTTGCACACACTGTCTGCTCTCTCTGTCCATTCGCTGCTTGTTTGCTCTTTAGGCAGCACCAGGAACAGATCCTGGGACCTTCCAGAGTGGGAGAGAGGCACTCAATCTCTTGCGCTACCTCAGCTCCCTGGTCTGCTGTGTCTCTTATTGTCTCTCCTTTGTGTCTCTTTTTGTTGTGTCATCTTGCTGCGCCATCTTTCCGCGCGGGCCAGCATCTTGCGCGGGCCAGCACTCCATGTGGGCCAGCTTGCCTTCACCAGGAGGCCTGGGGAATCAAACCCTTCACCTCCTATATGATAGATGGGAGCCCAATCGCTTGAACCACATCCACTTTCCTTCCTCTTCTTCTTAAGGCTCTGTGGTCTCAGCTTCTCCCAATATCACCTGTAGGCTAGGATAAGTCTCGCATCTCTCCTGGGGCTCGTTTCTCTCTGGGCTCAGCTGTTCTGCTCTCTCTACAAGGCCAACTGTAGATTATCAGGCAAATGGCTCATGTCTCTTCCTGGAGCCTCTGCCATGTCTCACATATCAGCTTCTCTGTGTGTTTATTTCCTGGGCTCCAGGATCAAAACTCCAACCTCCCTTCTCTGCAGTGCAGTTTCTCTGCTAGTCCCCACCCACCGAGGGGGTGGGGACTCACCATCTTACTGATGTCACCCAATCAAAGCCTTAATCATTATTTAATCAAGTAAAAGTGAAACCTCTGACAGACCAGTTTACAAATATATCCAGTATTTCTGTTTGGAATTCATCAATAATATCAAACTGCCATAGCCTGCTTTAACCTCTTGTTCTTCCCACCTTCACCCTAGCCTCCAGTCTCACTGAAGGATTCCTAAGTCCAGGAATGTGCTGTATGCTGTGTTATCTGTGGGGGCTTTGCACAAATGGCTCCCTCAGTCTTTATTTGGCTCAAATGAAATGACAGCCACTATTATTCCCATTTTTATTAAAAAAAGAATCTGATTTTGGTTACATCAATTGCCCAAGGTAATACAGTAAGTGCTGGAGCTGTGAAATAAACCCAATTTTTTATTACTCCTGAATCTGAGCTCTTTAGGTCTGGGTTACAGCCTCCAAGAATTTAAAGCAGCTCTAGTCCTTTCTAGAACCGTAAACACTTAATAAATGTCTGTCTTTCCAATTACTGAAAAATAAATTTCTAATATCAGTGTTTTATAAATAAGTGGGTAATTAACCCACACCATATCTGTATTTCAAATTTAATACAAAAATAATTGAATAACAGTTCACTTTAAATTTATGCTATTAGAGTTTTAGCAATATTCCAGATCATTTGAAGTTAATAAGTAATGATAAAATCACCTTGCATTTTCTAGGAATTAAAGGCCAGCTATGAGAATCAGATATTAGCCTGAATTTTGCAACTTTTAAATAATATTTGATACACTTTCTCTTAACATCTAGATTTTTCAGGGAAATAAGTTTTAGTGTATAAAGAGCATCTGCAGCATCTCTAAAAATTTCACCCTTATCACAATGTAATTTAAATATTAAAACCACTGGGAAAGTAGAAACTGGTAGAGTAATTAAATAGGGCTAATAAATCCTATTGCATTAAAAATAAAGTTTATTTAATTTATTTTATTATAATATCACATTTTATTTCTAAGAATTTTCCAAGAAAACAACGTAAATGTACAGAAGAGACTCAGAATTTAGAACAACTAATTAAAAAAGTTCAAACAAATTTCCTAAATCAATTCAAGGAGATGATGTAAAATATGGGTAGAAATAAACTAATGGTGAATATAGAGCTAAAGGATATTGAAAAGACAGTGTTGTGAGCCACAAGAAGAATTTGCAAGTTTAAAAAGAAACAATGGAAATTATGGGGATGAAAGGCACATTTTAATGCAGATTAAATATACAGTACAAACATACAACAGTAGATTTGAAAGGCAGAAGAAAGAATTAGTGAACTAGAGGACAGGACAATCAAAATCATACAGCCAGAAGAACAGATAATGAAAAGAATAGAAAAAAATTGAGCAGTTTCTCAGGGACATGAGTGATAGCATGAAACCGACAAACATATGCATCGTGGGTGTCCCAGAGGAGAAGAGAAAAGGGACAGACAGAATATTTGAGGAAATAATGGCTGAAAATTCCCAGCTCTTATGAAATACATAAATTTATCTTTCCAAGAAGCACAACATATTCCAAACAGAATAAATGTAAAAAACTTACTCTGAGACATATACTAATCAGAATGTCACATGCCAAAGATAAAGAGAGAATTCTGATAGCAGCAAGAGAAAAGCAATTCATCACATACAAGGAATCCTCAATAAGACTGATGAAGACTGATTATTTCCTATCAGGAATCATGGATGGGAAGAAGCAGTGATATGATATTTTTAAGGTAGTGAAAGAGAAAAACAGCCAAGCAAAAATTGTTTATCTAACAAAGTTCTCCTTCAAAAATGAGGTTAAGATTAAGACATTCACAGCAAAATGGTGGGGTACAAGATCAACACACAAAAGTCAGTGGTGTTTCTATACACTAGGAATGAGCAATCTAAGAAGAAAATCAAGAAAATATTTCCATTTATAATAGCAATAAAAAGAATCAAATATCTAGGAATAAAGTTAACCATGGATATAAAGGGGAATTTTACATGGAAAACTAGAAAACTTTGCTAAAAGAATCAAAGAAAATCTAAATAAATGGAGGGACATTTTATGCTTATGGCTTGGAAGACTAAATATGTTTAAAATATCAATTCTACTCAGAATGATTTACAACTTCAATGCAATTCTAATAAAAATTCTAACAGGCTACTTTGCAGATAAGGAAAAGCCCATCATCAAATTTATTTGGAAGGGTAATGGGTGCCAAATAGTCAAAACCATCTTGAAAAAGAAGATGGTGTTGGAGGACTTCCCAACTTTAAAACTTACTAGAAATCTGCAGCGGTCAAAACAGCATGGTAGAGACACAAGGATAGATATATAGACCAATGGAAACAAATTGAGAGTTCAGAAATAGGTCCTCACATCTATGGTCAAATGATTTTTGACAAGGCTACCAAGTCCACATAATTGGGAAAGCATAGTCTCTTCAAAAAATGGTGCTGACAGAACTAGATATCCATATTCTAAAGATAAAAAATTAACTCAAACTGGATCAAAGACCTAGATATAAGAACTAACACTATAAAACTCCTAGAAGAAAATGTAAGGAAGCATCTTCAGGATCTTGTGGTGGGTAATGGTTTCTTAGATTTCATATTCAAAACAAAAGCAACCAGAGAAAAATTAGATAAATGGGACTCAGTGAAATTAACAATTTTCCACATCAAAGGACTTTATCATGAAAGTGAAAAACAACGCACTCAATGGGAGAAAATTATTTGGAAACTGCATATCTGATAAGGCTTTAATATCCAGACTAGGTAAAGAAATCCTGCAATTCCACAATAAGAAGACCAACTATCCAATTAAAAAATGGGCAAAAGACTTGAGTAGACATTTCTCTGAAGAGGATACACAAATGGCTAAAAAGCACATGAAAAGATGCTCAATATCATTAACTATTAGGGAAATTCAAATCACAGTGAGATACCATTTCATGCTCACTAGAATTGCTACTATTAAAAAACAAAAATTACAATTGTTGTAGATGATGTGGAGGAATAGGAAAACTCATTCATTGCTGGTGGGAATGTGAAATGGTGCAGCCACTGTGGAAGACATTTTGGCATTTCCTCAGAAAACTAAGTTTAGAATTACCATATGTCCCAGCAATCACACTACTAGGTATATACCCAAAATAATTGAAAGTAGGGACTTAAATAGATATTTGTACATTGATATTCATAGTGGCATTATTCACAATTGTCAAAGATGGAAGCAACACAAGTGTCCATCAACTGATGAATGGATAAACAAATGTAGTATATGCATACAGTGTAACAGTATTCAGTAGTAAAAAGGAATGAAGTTCTTATTCAACATAGATGAACCTTAAAGACATTTTATTGAGTGAAATGAGCCAGAAACAAGAGGACAAATTTTCTTTGATCTCACTGATATGAAATAATTAGAATAAGCAAATAAATTCAGAGAGTCAGAAACCAGAATACAAGTTACTAGGGGCTGAGTTGGGGGAAGGGGATGGGTAATTAATGCTTAATGGGTTGAAACTTTCTGTTTGGGGTAATGGAAAATTTTGGTAATGGAAGGCACTAATGGTAGCCCCACTTTGTGAATATAATTAACAGCACTGAATTATATTTGTCAATGTGTTTTAAAGGAGAAATTGTAGGTTGTATATGTAACTAGAATAAAAAAATATGACTCTATTACACAGTGACCCCTGTTGTATACAATGGCCTATAGTTAATAATAAAAATATTCTTTCATAAATTATAACAAATGTACCAAACTAATGCATGGTTTTAATAATAGGGTGGTATACAGGAACTCTGTATGTTATGTATTTTATGAATGATTTTTCTGTAAACCTACAACTCCAATAATTTTTTTTTTAATTTACAAAAATAGTTATATGTGTTTATGTGTGTGTTTCTCAATTGGGACAAGAACTGTATCATAGGCTGAACTACCTTAAACATACCCCACTTTTGGGGGATTGGGTTATATTTCTAAGAACAAGTGGGTATTCTATTGTTAAATATTTCTTGGTGATAATCGTACTAAGACAATGAAGTCAAAAGATTAACAAGAACATTTTTAATTTAATTATTTAAAAATAGTACTATAACAACCTCAGCATTCTTATATACTTGTAGAGTTAACTAGAGAATTTCACATATAAACACATCCTGGATCCTACTTTATTTATTCCTTACCAGTGTTAGGTCTCATCTCTGCCAGTGTATCTTGAAGAAGAAAATTAGACATATGTGGTCTATTATCTGTGTCACCCTGTTTTGTTCTTGTTGTTTGTTTTTCATGCACATAGAATAAGTTAGTGTTCCCAGAAGTGAATATTTTAAAGCTTTGCCAGAGCATCGGTGTCAAGGAACTAAGGATTACTTGATCCCCTTTATGTTGTTATAGAAATGGAGTACTCAATATTTTATTTTTAGAGAATAGGTAGAAAGCAATCTACTGAAAAAGTAGTCAAAACTGTTCATCACAGGTAGAGTTGATATGGCAATGTCTTCTTCTGCCAAACTCATGACAAATAATTGAGGTTTTTAATTAGTAAGGCCAATACTACTTAGGCTAAGGCGAATAAGTCTAATTGAGCACATGTTACATGGAAATTATTTCTTTGCATCAGGTTAGGGTCGGTGTTAGGGACTGAATACTGTCCTTCATGAAAGACATGTTCAAGGCCTAATCTCCAGTCCTGTGGGTTTGAACCCATTCGCAAATGGGCTTTTTTGATGGTGTTGTTAGTTAAGATAGGGCCAAACTGAATCAGGGTGGGCCTTAATCCAATATGGATGAAGTCCTTATAAGCAAAGGAAATTGGCCATGAAAGTAGAAGACCAGAGGAGAAGACAGAAAGAGACAGATTGTCATGTGATGGATGCAGAGATGGAGCCAGCACCAGACACTGCAGACTCTGGCTTGTCCTGGCCATATCCTGATATTGGGCTTCCGACCTCCAAAAATCATGAGACAATAAATTTCCACTGTTTGAGTCAATCTATTGTGTACTATTTCTCTAACAGCCCTGGCAAACTAAGGCCAGTATAAACACCACCAAGCCCCTTAGTGTAGCACAGGAGCTCTTCCCTGTCAAACCCAATCCTAATCCTAAACATCACTTCCAGCCCCTCCTGCTTAAGTGCCCCCAGCCACTCTGAACTGTGTCTTCCCCAGGATGATTCATGCTTTTTCTTTCCTTTATGCCCCTGCCTAACTGCCTGCACTATAACCCCCTTCCCCCAATATAAATCCCCTTCCTACTCTTCCAACTAACTCAGGACTTGGCTAGATCTTCTCCGGGCAATTAGTGTCTCTCTTCTTTGTGACACCAGGAGCAGTTATCTGCTGTTTGGTAAATATTTGTTTACATTTCCAATGAAATTCAGAGGAACTCGAGCAGGAGCTCATGATAAAGATAATTGCTATGCTTAATCCTCCCTTCTCCTGACACTATGTATGGAACATAGTAACTCATAAGTGTGTGTTGGACAAAAGAAAGATGAATGAATGAATGACTTTCTGTCAACCACACTATATTTGAATGGTTATTATTATATTACAGCAAAGAGATAACTGTTATGTTTTGCTAGTTTTAGGAAGCCCTGGAAGCTTAGGTTTCAAGAGGACCAGTAGTTCTACCATATGTTTTACAGTGTATTTGCAATTATGTTTTACATTTTGTTCAAGACTAGGCTCATCTGCATTATTATATTTGTTTCTGTGAAAAGTAGAAAAAGTCAAGGGTAATATTAAGAAAGTGAAAAATAGTATGATGCTGATGAAATAAGGGAAACTCTAAATCCTTAGATCATGGAAATGAAATCTGAATATATGAGTTAGTCAAAACAGTGAGTCCTTCAAAATTTTTTTTCTTTCAAATTTGAGTTTCAGCAAGAAGAGGAATGAGAGAGGAAAAAGCCCAAACAAAACAATTAAGTAGAAACTCAGTTGGAAAATGTACGTCTCACTGAAAAACTTCAAACATCTTTCATCACTATTCATTTTTATTTTAAAAACATGTTGGTAGTATTTGGTCCCAAATTTCCAAGCCTTGTGCTCCTCCCTGACTGTGATCTTATCAGCTGGGAGAGAAAACTGGCCAGGAAACTGTTATGTTAAGCACTTTTCCAAGGGAACTTATTGCTTTAATAAGTTGGGGAAATAATGCTCTTAAGGAAAGAAAAAAAAAATGTCATTCAAGATTCACAAGAGAAAACAAATAAACACGTGATTCTCTATCAAATTCATACTTCCCTTACCAGGGGATGCAGAACTTACCCTGAGGTCTTAGTAAAGAGTGGGAGTAAAACAGCAACTCATCGCTGGAAAAAGACTTTCCATTTTCAAGGGCAGCTGCAGTAAGACGAAAGGACACATACTCATATTGTGCACACCTGATAGTTGCTCTGCTGTCACAGTGGAGTGCAGAGTCCAAGATGAACAAGGCTTCATGCAGCTAATTACTCAATAAATATTTTTTGAGAGTGTGTATGAACATTGGAAAGCACGTTAATGCTCTTTCGTGACTAGGTACCCCTAACATAGACCAAATTCCTGCCTTCTATAAGTTTATGAGAAATGAATAAAAATCAATTCATATCCAAGAGAATTTGCATATTAGCCTAAGCTGCTGCCTTACAATCTTATTCATCTTTAGAAGTTAATATTTTATTCCAATAGTATTACATTCTTTACCAGCTCTAAAAACAGTATGCAACAGTTCGTTAAAGTTGTTTTGTGGCCTCAGTTGAAAAATGTGGATCTTTTTTCTAATAAGAATATTTTTTCCTAGTTAGTCTTGTTGGTTAAACTTATATATATCTAAACACATGTGACTTGGAATGATCAGCTTGTTTTAAAAAATAATAATAATGCTATAATGAGTCATGTGAATACCCACTATAAGGGAAAAGGGATGATTCACTTTCCCAGCAATGAACACTCCTCTCTGTTTCCTGGATTCCTGCCACTTCCCTCCACTGCCCCATAAAACCCCACCCTGAGCTAAAGCAAGGCCAATTTTCCTCACCTTTTTCTTATTTAGATTACACTTTATACATGCATATCTTGCATGATGTTGTTTTACAGGTTCAGTGCAACATGGTCGAAAGGACCAGGCCCAGGAGACAGAATGGGCTCTCTACATGCAGATTATATTTGTGAATAAAACCCAGTAACATTCTTAGCTTACCCACTCACCCAATGGTCTATCCAGATGATTGAAAATGGCGTAAGCAAGTACATATGGGTTGAAAAAGCCACTCCAAATGACTGAAAAGCAGATTGTCCACAGAGAAGCCATGTCACTTAGTTGACAAATGAGAAATGGCAATGGGCTTTCAGGAGGCCTCATGGGCAGGGAGAGAGGAAGCTTTGGTGACAGTGGGAATAGTTTGAGAAGCGCAGCCCCTTCCCCATTCCTACTGTTACAGAAATGTTATATTTGTTAGGCTAGCTCCTTCCCTGACCACCCCCCAAGCAGTTCATAGACAATAAAACACCAGGAATCCCTGAAGAGTGGTAAAATGCTGACATGATTTAAGAAGCAAGACTCTGATAAGAAGATAAAAATCTAATAAACAGAGTCTAGAGAATCTTGGTGCGTCTCAGCTGCTTGCCAGTGTAAGCAAAACCCCTCCCAAGGAAAACAAAAGAAGTCTTAATCGCAAGGACATTCCACTCACAAACCATCTGAAGGAGAAAGTTAAGGCCGTGACCTCTGCGAGCTGCAGTTATGAGCGTTCTGACAAGAAAATATTTGATTTGGTTCAAGAAGCAAAATCAGTCACTGGATTTTCAATATCTCTTTTCTTCAGTAAAAAAAAAAATGTATTTTTTGTGTGATTGAAAGGGAACCACTATACACGATAAATATTTCTCCCACCCATGTAGCTTTTCTGTTTAACTTGGTCTTAATTTCTTCTTGAATTTTAATCAACTCCAGGAAAAGGTGGATTCACAGGACCATTGATTTCCCTTTTTTAATTAACACAAGGCTCCTGAAGGCTAATCTCAAGTTTCACACATGAATCTGCAAATATGTAAAGACATACATTCTCTACAACAGCCCGAATGAGCCTCTGCAAAGCTGTGAGTGTACTGTTAAAATTCAGGAAGTACTCAAAGAGTTTGACTGTGTCTTTGAAATGGAGAACAGAGAATCTGATAGAAAAATGCTTAAATGCTACATAGGTTCCAGGGCTAACTAGAAACTACAAGAACAACAACAAACTACGAGACAGCTCAATTTCTGAACGATGCTGCTGCAACATCCATAAATCATATGTAATAAGAGATGTTTATATAATTACTTATGTATTTCATGCTGAAAGAATATCAGAAGAATTAAAGAAGAGGGAGGAAAATAATTTTGTGGAGATAACGAAGGGCTTTTTCCAGGCACTTTTAAAAACTTCAATTCTATTGACACCAGCCAGTCCTTTATTATGATTAATTTAATTTAAAAATCCATGGCTTTCCTTCTTTCTGATACAGATGAGAACTGAATTAACTCGGATCATGCACAATTTGTTTATTCCTTTAATATTTACTTTTATCTCCCATAGAGGAAAGAATAGGGGGCAGAGATATAAATGGGTAAGATCTAGAAGACAATATGGAGGGAGAAATGTGACTAGGCAGTGCAGATGTGAGAACAATAACCTGCTGTGGAATGATCTGAGCTGTGAGTGATGAAAGGAAGACAAAAAAGCAAGCTGAGCTCCTTGGTCTTACACATCCTCCAGGCAGGTAGACACAGACTGGGTCAAAGAGCATGTCCTGAGAATTATCCAAATGCACTTTGAACTCAGGAGTTCTTCATAGCCCTGGGTGATCAAAGGTGGGACAAAGAGAAAAGGTGAAGGGTGCCACTGATTGGGGAAGAGTAACAAGTAAGATTGTGGTTTGCAACTGTTCCATTCACTTAGAGCCTGGACCGTGGATTAAATTTCTTTGGGGATGTAATTAGATTTAGAATTTTAGATCTCTAAGAGACCCTGCCAAGAGAAAACTGGGTGTGAGCAGGCTCACGGCTACTTTTCTATAAGTCTAGAACATGATTCTTTGAATTCCAGATCTAAGCTTTTCATAAGAGCAAACAGATTTAATGCAGGCAATTGTGTGTGTGTGTGTGTGTGTGGCCAAACATATTTCAAGCTAAAGTAGAGATTCAATAATTATGTAATTAATTTGATGGTATTAGCTAAGAATTTGTTTCCTTTGGGCACTTGGAATATTTCACCTATCCATATTGATCCATTAATCAGACCATCACCACTTTATTTGGTAATACATTGACATAGTCCCAAGAGTCCAGTCTTTAATAGCATGCCCCCAGTAAGCAAGAAATAGAAAGTCAAAATTTTACAATCCAAATCAAATAGATAGATAGATGATAGATATAGACATATATAAACTGAATGTTCACATCAGAAACATGTTAATGTGCTTGTTTTATTCAGATTTAGATATTCTATGCCTGGACTAATGTTATCCATTGGGTAATAGCATTTAGTTTAAAGAACTATGCAAACACAGATATGCTGTATGGATGGCCTATTTTATTTAGGAAGTGTATCAAAAGCATGGACCTTGGATCCAGACAACCTGGGTTCAAATCTTGGCTCCCTCATGTACTTGAGCAAATTACCTAAGCTCTGTAAGACACACTTTCCCCATTTCCACAATGGGTTAATCATGATACTTGTTTCAAAGGGAGGTTATGAGGATTACATGTGTTGGTTTATATAAAGTATTAGCATAGAGTAAAAATTAACTTGTTTTTTAAAATTATTAAAGTAATAATAACATTTCAACATTTTAGAAAATGCAGAAATGCATTTAAAATTTTAAAATATCTTAATCTTAACATTCTTACAATCACTCTCTTCCCTTAGTTGTTACTCCCTACATATACTTGCTTTTTATAAAGTTGAAATTATAGTATATATTAGTTTTATTTATTTCTTTTATTCTCTTTCTTATTAAATACCTTTTGAATAAACATTTACAAACATACTATTCTATCCTACAGATATTACAAAAGTTAATTAACGAATTCCTTTGGATCTTTGGATACTTTATAAAAATAGGCCATTATAAACAATGCTGCAATGAACATCTTTGCATATAATCTCATTTCTGTTTTTCCTATATTCTTTGGGTGATTAAAAATACATACTGTACTACTATGTGGGAAGGCCAAAATTTAAAAAATGGTAACTAAATGTTTTTCAATTTGAGAGCAGGGACATAGCTGAATTTGAACCCCTTGAGATTTCGATTCAAAACTGGAAGGACCATGGTATTTATTTTTGTCCCCAACTTTCTTTCAAAAACCAATCCTCTGGGGAAGTTCTGAAATTCACCAAATAAATTATTGAGAACCTACATTAGAAAGAGTTTTTCACATTAACTATGAAAGCTTAATTTAAAAATATCAATGTGTTGGAAAAATAAGATTTATGTTGATTAGGAAGATTTATTGATATAATCTAGAAAAGTGAACTAAAATGTGCATAAAGTGTGCTCCTTAAATAAGCCAGCTTGTTGTTATGGCACTTAGCGACATTTTCTATCATATTTTATAATGACTTTTAGGCTGAGATGGATTCCATGCTGTTCAATGTCATCAAACATCATGGATCATAAATAATTCTACCATCTCCACTTGAGTTTTAGAATATTAATGACATTTAATCTCAATTGGAAGGTTTCAAATCTTTCAACTTACGACTTCTTCCAAATTTCCAGTAAGCAATTTGATTTCCCAAACTGGGCGGCTCTCACTGTGGTTTAAGGAGACCGAACACTAAGCACTTCAGACGAATATGAATCAGTTCCAATTTCAAAAAACGTCTGCAAAATTTTCATGAATGGATTGTTCACATTCATTTTATGTACAAAAGTACCTTCTTGTTAAGTGTATTTAGTATTCTAAGTGCAATTTGAGTTTTTCTAACTTCAAGTGTTAGAGATTTTGTCTTCAAAGTAACAAAACTGAAAAATGACTTTTTTAAAAATAAGAGAAAGATAAAGAATAAAAATTTCCATATTTTTAGTGAGACAACATGAAAAGTTAAAAGGCTATAGTATATATAAAAACAGAATAATAGAAAGATTGATGGATTATCTAATTCCCTAAATGTAAACCAGATATATTTTGTAACCATAATGTAAAGAGACACTTATACTCCTTGACAAACTTTAAATATCATTAAATACCCTGGAAAGGAAAATTTACCAACAAGGTCAGAAGAAGTGAGCACTTTTCAAACATCATTCAAAAGGTCATATGTGTTTATTGTTTACTTTTCTAAAGCAATAAGAGACAAGATCCAGGTATTTTTCTATTTTATTTCAAAATTAATGATTGCTTATTATGACATGAAGAATTACATAAAAACAATAATCTATTCCTTATTCTAATTTGTAATATTTCATATCCTTAAGATGATCAAAGTTAAAATAAAAAAATAAAAAATAAAAATAATAGTAAAGATGATCAAAGTTAATCATTTTCTCATTTCATTTCTTTATACTGTGACAAACATAAGTAAGCAAATATATACATATGTATGTATGCATAACATTTATATAGTGTTCATACTGCATATAAATTCGTGTATAAATTATTTATATAATTATATATAAAATTATAAACATACACAAATAGCATCATGTCATATATTTCTTTTTAAATTATCGATACTTTAAAAACATTCTTCCCTTGTCAATCTTTACAGGTTTAGTTCTTCTTTGTTAGTATTTTTATTTCTAGGCAAAAAGGTACCTCACTTGGTTTTACATTTTGCCATTAGAACTGGTTGAAAAGTAAAAATTTCAATGAAATAATTTAAGGGAAGTTTGATTTCAAATGTATATTCAATAGGTGTCCATGTGGTTTTAATGGCTCTATCTTAATTGTGTTCTACATGGGTGAGCAACAATTTGCCCAAAGATTTGCAATTAAAGATTACCTGTTGGTGCTGCCTAAGTTCACACTTGTCTGTTTTGCTTTGGCAAAAGCCAAAATAGAACAGATTGTATTGGCTGCAGAGAACTCCTACAAGCAACTACTTAAGACTGTGAAAGACAAATTCTCGGGAAATAAATGTGTATGGAATTTGGACAGAATCTGAGAGAAAGATGGGCATTCTCACTAACGTACACCATTTCCACTGAGAGCAGCCTGAACGCATTTCTCAGTCTGCTGTCCAAATGATATGTGCCCTGCAGAGTGGAAGAAATGGCTCGAAGGTAATGGTCCTTATTCAAGTGAAAGCTGAAGTCCCTTACCCCTTTGGTAGGAATTTCCTTATTTCTTCATCTCACCATACCTCCAAGGAACATGAGCCTTCTCTAATTGTGTCACGATCTCACGATCTAACATCATTTTGCAATTAGAGCTAACCTCACGGGTTGAAACATAACCTGATACCTTGTTGCCATTTTGTCCTTCAAAAGTGATAAAATCTTTGTGTGCATGGGGTAAAAAACAAGAATAATCAAAACTCCTCTCTTCTCCTTTTCTTCTTCAAAGTTTCAAAGTACTGCTCTGTCAAAATTTACTTTGGCTGATAACCAGTGAGAAGACTTCTGCCTTCATGTAAAGATATGGAATAAAATGAAAGTCCTCCATCCAAAGAAAAATGGAGGGAGAAAGGGGAAATAACATGATTTAAAAATAAGTCTAAGGACAGAATATACTTTTTTTTTCAGGTAAATAATCAGGTTGACCCATAACACATGTGATGTCAAAGGCTCTGTAATAAACCTTTATATCAATATCTTACAGAAAAGAGATTTGCATTAATGGCCTCTTCTCCCTCCACATGGCACACTTAGAATGCTATAAGCCAATTTATTCCTTTGCCTCCTTCTACCCTCCCCCATTCCATAAATATATTTTTAGCCGAGGAAGAAGTCAGAGCCAGTTAGTGTGCACAAATCATCTCCTGGCTGAAGTTTTTGGTGGCAGCTCAGAGAGGAGAAGGAAAAAAAAATTAGAAAAATTTCAATTTCAGGACCATTATTATTTTCATTAATCATAAGAGGCGCTGTCACCCCTGTCCTTATTCTTTAGAAGGAGATCTATTATACGGTCCATTTAGTCCAAGCCATATTACCTCATATGTTTTCCTGGCTGACCAAATAAGACTTAAGAGATAAAACAATTTACTGTTCATTATGATCCGTGTCACTGGAATCAATCTATTAACCTACATTAACTGGATATGTGACGATACCTCACATACATGCTTCCTCAGTTTAAAGGAGAGGTGAGAGGATGGGGAGGGGGACAAGAGAGTGAAGGAAAAGGAGAGGGAAGGAAATCAGGGCCCATAAAGTGCAGCATACGTATAATTTGCCAAGCGAATACAACTTCATTTTCCAGTGCCCACTGCTGCGCCCTCCATATCTTCACGCAGCCCCTGACCTGTAAAGAAGTCTAACAAATTGGCTTCTATTGTGGAGCCAAAAGGTGCCATCAAAGAAGGGACGGTTCGCTGGTCCTAAAGTATGATGGGAAATCTCAGGCTGAAATAAAGAGCCGCAGTTTTATGAAGTTAACCCATTAAGGTGAAAAGCAAGCAGGAAACTCCAGCTGGTGGTCCAGTAAGATCAGGAGAAGAGGGACGGCAGCACCAGGTGAAGCAAGAACCACACAAAGGTAAAATAAAAATAACCATCACTTTCCTATTTTAAGCAATAAAATGTTCCATGCTGTGTCCCTGGGCAGCCCCTCTGTTTCATTCTCTCTCCATGCATGATGGATCAGAAGCATCAAAAGAAAAGAAAATGAATCCACAAGAGGTCTTGTGATATACCCTGCACAAAAAAATAACTTCAGAGTAAGTAGTGAAGTAAGATGGCATGTCTCCAGAATGTGGCTCCAGCATCCCATTAATCCTACATCTGCAACTGCTTCTTAAGAGCTAATCTGGCCACTGGCTCATTTATTTTAAATTTCCCTCTAAGATTCCAGAGTTCAGACCTTGGCTGCTCCCAGCACACAGACAGATCCCACTGTATGTGGTGCATTAATCCAGTACATCCTTGCTGCAGAGGAGTTGAGCTTTGTTAAAATTCACAGCCAGAGTAGGCTGGGCCCAGTGTGGGTTAGCCAATACCTGTTTCCATTCCAGGGTGGAGAGGAAAAACTTCATGTTGTATACATTCCCATTTCATGGGTGATTTGGTCCAGTAATTATGATGGGAACCCAAGGGATAGAAATATAAAATGTTCTTCATTCAACCTTTTAGGTTGTGATGCTTAGGCTAATGTGTCAACACAGCCAGGTAATGGGTGCCAAGTTTTTGTTCAAGAAAGCACTGGGCTAGTTGTAAAGTCATTTCATGGACTTTAATCATCAGTGAGTTGATTGTACAGATGGCTGATTACACCTACAATCAACCAAGGAGATTGCTGCCAGCAATGGGTAAAGTCTTATCCAATCAGTTAAAGGCCTTAAAAAGGGAAATGATTTCAGCATTCAGAGAGAGAATTCCCAGCTCTACTTCAGATAGCCGATGTCTCCCAGGAACTCACTAAGGACCTTCATCAGAGTCCCTGGTTTGCAACCTGCCCTGTGGAATTTGGTCTTGAGTATCCCCATGGTCGCATGAGAGACTTTCATAAAATCCCATACTGCTTGCAGATATCTCCTGTCAGTTCTGTTTCCCTAGATAACCATAACTAACACAGCTTGGTACCAGAAGTGGTTCTTGAGAAACAGAATCTTAAAAATGAGATACCTGAGATGGTTCTGGCATTTTTGCAATTGACTCTCTACTCTGATTGGATTCAAGAATACTAATGACTCCCTTTGCAATAATCAAGAGGCCACTGACAGTCCATGGCATGAGCTGGCAATGGAGATATGCAAAATATTACCACTGGATTCAACTAATTCCATGCTTATATGAGGCAAGGATCTGGATGAGAGTGTTTTCAAAACCTTAACAGAGTATTTTGGAGTCAAAAGTTACAATGATGTTGGCTGGCTGTTCCTAAATACTCTGGATACAGTTACAAAAGAAAGGGGTGAGCTAAAGGCTTCAAATTTGCAACTCAAACACCATATGAATGTTGTGAAAGTTTCTGTGTGTGCTCTAAAAGAAAATCTTTTTTTGTGCAGACACAGACTTGAGATCTCTGAAAAACAGACCCAGAGTCTCATTGTACGAGTAGCAGAGTTACAGTGGAAACTAAAATCTCATCCTTGCAGGGTGTCTGCTGTTAAAGTGAGGACATTGATTGGAAAGGAGTGGAACCCTGAGGTTTGGGATGGAGACACATGGGTTGATGATGAGATCCATAGGGACAGTGAAACCCTAAATTCTGTTAGAACTTTACCAGATAAACCTGTAATGGTCTGTCCTGTGGAGAACACAAAATGTCAAGCTTTTATCAGCCTGCCTCAGGGAATCTGGACCTCCTCCCAGCCCTGAGGCTGGAGCCAAACTCCAGCCTGCACTGCCCAACCTCCTCCCCACCCTGAGGAGTCTGCCATCCAGCCCCTGCCTGAAGAGATTAATCCTGTCTCACCAGACAAAAATGCAAAGGAATGCCCTGAGGTCAATAGCTTGTAAGACATTTCTAATCCTTTTCCTTATCTACCCCTACCATCCCTCTTCTCTTTGAGACCTATTACTAGACTAAAATCACCACAAGACCCCAAAAGTGAAGTACAAAGTATGACCCATGAGGAAGTACATTATACTCTAAAAGAAACTGCATGAGTTTTCCAATTTATATACACAGAAATCAGGGGAATATATATGGGAATGGATATTAAGGGTATGGGATAATGGTGGAAAGAATATGAAGTTGGATCAGTCTGAATTTATTGATATGGGCCCACTAAGCAAAAATTCTGGATTCAATGCTGTAGCTCAAGGGATTAGAAAGGGCTCTAACAGTTTGTTTGGGTGGGTGGCTAAAACATGAACCAAAAGAAACATGGACCAAAAGATGGCCTAGAATGTCTGAGATAGAGATGCCCGGTTTACCCTGCTATACTGTAGAAGAGGGAATTCAAAGGCTTAGAGAGATTGGAATACTAAAATGGATTTACCATTTAAGACCTGCCCACCCACCCCAGGAATATCCAGAGGACACACCTTTAACCAGGACTATGAGGAATAAATTTGTAAGACTAACTCCATCTTTGCTGAAGAACTCTGTGGTTGCTCTTCTCTGTAGTCCAGATATTACTGTGGAAACTGCTGTCATGGAACTAGAATACTTAAATATTATGGGGATGATTGGATCTCAGATTGATAGAAGCCAAGTATCAGCAGTTAATCACCAAAAACAAGGCAGGCATGGCTACCACAATGAAAATCAGACTCAAAGCAGCAATCAAAAGAATCTGAGTCACATAGAGTTATGACATTGTCTAACAGATCATGGGATACCGAGAAGTGAAATACATGGGCAGTTACTAAATTCTTAATTGATCTGGATAAGCAGAAGAGTTCTAGATCAAGTGAACAAAACCCTAACTTGAACTACAGACACAGAGAATCACAGTCCCTTAATCAATTCCCAGACTTGAGACAGCTTACAGACCCAGAGCCCCTTGAATGAAAAGAAGGCCAGGTCCCCTTGGGGAAGAATCTTGTTACACTGCCAAAAATGTATGCTGTTAATCTTCCTCCCAGCTTTTCTCAAAGACACCTACAGCCTTTTACAAGAGTAGCTGTGCATTGGGGAAAAGGAAATGATCAGATATTTTGGGGATTGTTAGACACAAACTCGGAAGTGACATTAATTCCAGGAGATGCAAAACATCACTGTGGCCCACCAGCCAGAGTATGGAGGTCAGGTGACTGATAGAGGTCAGGTGACAGCTTAGGTCCATCTCAGAGTGGGTCCAGTGGGTCCCCAGACCCTTTTGGTGGTTATTTCCACAGTTACAGAATGCATAATTGGAATAGACATACTCAGTAACTGGCAGAATCCCCACATTGGATCCCTGACTTGTGGAGTAAGGGCTATTATGGTATGAAAGGCCAGGTGGAAGCCACTAGAACTGCTCCTGTCTAGCAAAATAGTAAATCAAAAGCAATACCAGATTCCTGGAGGGATTGCAGAGATCAGTGCCACCATCAAGGATCTGAAGGATTCAGGGGTGGTGATTCCTACCACATCCCCATTCAACCTTCCTATTTGGTCTGTACAAAAAACAGATGGATCCTGGTGGATGACAGTAGATTATTGCAAACTTAACCAGGTGGTGATTCCAATTGTAGTTGTTGTCCCAGATGTGGTATCATTGCTTGAGCAAACCAATACATCCCCTAGTACCTGGTATGCAGCTATTGATCTGGCAAATGCTATTTTCTCAATTTCCATTAGTAAGGACCACCAGAAACATTTTGCTTTCAGCTGGCAAGGCCAGCAGTATACCTTCACTGTCCTGCCTTAGCGGTATATCAACTCTTCAGCCCTAAGTCATAATATTGTCCGCAAGGAACCTGATCATCTCTCCTTCCCACAATACTTCAAACTGGTCCATTATATTGGTGCTATCATGTTGATAGAACCTAGTGAGCAAGAAGTAGCAAAGGCTCTAGACTTATTGGTAAGGCATTTGCATGAGAGAGGATAGGAGATAAATCCAACAAAAATGCAGGGGTCTTCTACCTCAGTGAAATTTCTAGGTATCCAGTGGTATGGGACATGTCGACATATTCCTTCTAAAGTTAAGGATAGACTGTTGCATCTGGCTGCTCCTACAACCAAAAAAGAGGCATAACATTTATTTGGCATCCTCAGATTTTGGAGACAACACATTCCTCATCTGGGTGTGCTACTCTGGCCCATTTACCAAAAGACCAGAAAGGCTGCTAGTTTTGAGTAAGGACAGGAATAAGAGGAGACTCTGTGACAGGTCCAGGCTGCTGCACAAGCTGCACTGCCACTTGAGACATCATTCAGCAGATCCAATTGTGCTGGAAGTGTCAGTGACAAATAGAGATGCTCTATGGAAACTCTGGCAGACCCCTATAAGAAAATCATAATGCAGACCCCTAGGATTTTGGAGCAAAGCCCTGACATCTTCTGTAGATAATGACTCTCCTTTTGAGAAACAGCTTTGGGACTGCTACTGGGCTTTATTTGAGACTGAATGCTTAACCATGGGCCACCAAGATACCATAAGACCTGAGTTGCCTATCATGAGCTGGATATTGTCTGACCCAGGAAACCATAAAGTTGGGCATGCACAATAGCACTCCATTATAGAATGGAAGTGCTATATAAGAGATAGGGCTTGAGTGGGTCGTGAAGGCACAAGTAAGTTGCATGAGGAAATGGTCCAAATGCCCATGATCACCCCTCCTGCCACATTACCTGCTCTTTCTCAGCCCACAACTATGGCCTCTTGGGGAATTCCTTACAAGCAGTTGACTGAGGAAGAGAAAATTCGGGCCTGGTTTACAGATAGTTCTGCACGATATGCAGGTACCACCAGGAAGTGGACAGCTGCAGCACTGCAGTCCCTTTCTGGGACGTCCTTGAAGGACAGTGGTGATGGCAAATCCTCCCAGTGGTTAGAACTTTGAGCAGTGCACCTGGTTTTTCCTTTTGCTTGGAAGAAGAAATGGCTGGAGGTGCATTTGTACACTGATTCATAGTTTGTTGCCAATGGTTTGGCTGGATGGTCAGGAAAGTGGAAGGAACATGATTGGAAAATTGGTGACAGAGAGGTCTGAGGAAGACATATGTGGACAGACCTTTCTGAGTGGGCAAAAAGACATGAAAATATGTGTGTCCCATATGAATGCTCACCAGAGGGTGACTTCAGCAGAGGAAGATTTTAATAATCAAGTAGATAAGATGATCTGCTCTGTGGCTAGAGCTCAGCCTCCTTCCCCAGCCACTCCCATCATTGCCCAATGGGCTCATGAACAAAGTGACCATGGTGGAAAGGATGAAGGTTATCCATGGGCTCAGCAACATGGACTTCCCCTTACCAAGGGTTACTTGGCTACATCCACTGCTGAGTGCCCAATCTGCCAGCAGCAGAGTCCCACACTCAATCCCCCCATATGGCACTATTCCCTGAGGTAATGAGCCTGCAACCTGGTGGCAGGTTGATTACATTGGACCACTTCCATCATGGAAAGTGCAGCAATATGTTCTAACTGGAATAGACACATACTCCGAATATGGGTTTGCTTTCTCTGCATGCAATGCTTCTTCCAAAACCACCACTTGTGGACTTACTGAATGTCTTATCCACTGCCATGGCATTCCACGCAGCATTACTTTTGATCAAGGAACCCATTTTAAAGCAAATAATGTGTGGAGATGGGCATATGCCTATGGAATTTACTGGTCTTACCATGTTCCCCATCATCCTGAAGTAGCTGGATTGATAGAACAATGGAATGGCCTTTTGAAGACTCAATTACCACACCAACTCGGTGGCAATACTTTGCAGGGCTGGGCAATATTGTCCAGTAGGCTGTGTATGGTCTATATCAGTGTCCACTCTATGGTGCTCTTTCTTCCATAGCCAGGATTCATGGGTCCGGGAATCAAGGGTAGAAATGGGAGTGGCACCACTTACTATTACCCCTAGTGATCCACTAGGAAAAATTTTGCTTCCTTTCTCTGCAACCTTAAGCTCTGTTGGTCTAGAGGTCTTAGTTTCAAAAGGAGGAGTGCTTTCACCAGGAAACAAAAAGATGATTCCATTGAACTGGAAGGTAAGACTGCCACTTGGCCACTTTGGGCTCCTTGTGTCTCTGAATCAACAGGCAAAGAAGGAAATTACTATACTGGCTGGGGTGATTGATTCTGGCTATCAAGGGAAAAACAGATGGCATCTACATAATGGAGGTAAAGAAGAGTTTGCTTGGAATACAGGAGATCCTTTAGAGCGTCTCTTAGTACTACCATGCCCTATGATTAAAGTCAATGGAAAATTGCAACAACCCAATCCAAGCAGGAATAACAATGACTCAGAATCTTCAGAAATGAAAGTTTGGGTCATCTCACCAGGCAAAGAACCATGGCTAGCTGAGGTACTTGCTGAGGGTAAAGGGAACATGGAATGGGTAGTGGAAGAAGGTAGTGATAAATATGAACTTCAACCATGTGAGCAGTTACAGAAACGAAGACTGTAACGGCCATGAATATTTCTTTCTGGTTTTGTTATGAGTATGATTGTATATGTACATAAAAATAATACTTTTGTTTTCTTCCTTAACTTTTTCCCTTATCATATGACATAAGTTGTACCAGTGTCATGTCGTAGTATTTAAGGATGTCAAGTTTAAGAGTGAATATTACCCAAGGACTTGTGCCCTATTCTGGAGGGAATTAGTTTGTTTCCAGCTGTACGCAAGAAATATATATGTGTGTGTGTATGTGTCTGTCTGTTATTGTTTTTATTTATTTAGAGACTAAGGATGGTTTAAGGTGATGTGTGCCTGCCAAGTTGACAAGGGGTGGACTGTGATGGTTAGGCTAATGTGTTAATTCAGCAAGGTAATGGTGCCCAGTTGTTTGGTCAAGAATGCACTGGGCTAATTGCAATACAAGGACATTTCATGGACTTTAATCATCAGTGAGTTGAATGCATAGCTAGCTGATTACATCTACAATCAACCAAGGAGTTTGCTGTCAGCAGTGGGTGAAGTCTTATACAATCAGTTGAAGGCCTTAAAAAAGGAAATGATTTTAGCATTCAGAGACAGAATTCCCAGCTCTACTTCAGAGAGCCAATGTCTCCTGGGAACTTATCAAGGACCTTCATGGGAGCCCCTGGTTTGCAACCTGCTCTGCGGAATTTGGTCTTGAGCATCCCCATGGTTGCATGAGAGACTTTTATAAAATCTCATACTACTTGCAGATATCTTCTGTCCGTTCTGTTTTCCTAGAGAACCCTGACTAATACATGGGTCCTTGGATGGAGTAAAAACACCTGTTCCACCACTGGCTGTTCTCAAGCATTGTATATAACTGATGTGGGAAAGCATCCATGGACATGGGGCTGTGGGTGAGGTATGGACAGTGGGGATATGTTTCTTGGTATCTGTGCATGAGGTATTGCTTACTGATACATTATGTTCTGGAGAAAAGGAAATAGAAGCCAGTTTTATCAATCAGTTGGCATTATTGATAAGCCATGGCATTCTTGACTAGTGAAAGGCCAGGATCACACTGACACTTCTCACACAGAAGGAAGGTCAAGGAGATGTAGAGGTATAATGTGTACTGGTGACATCATCACACTTCCTCATGGGTCTTCATAGACGTATCTCTGATAAAGTCATATTCCTTTTGCTCCACATAAAACAGAATTGTTTTACAAAGGCAATGAGGATGTGCTTATAGTCCTTTCCGCTTATCTCCAAAAGTACCAAGATAAAAAAGGCAAACAAAGCTAACAACAGAAGCGTCTTCATACCTGTAATTTCTCAACAATGTCATTGAGATAATAAGGTATTTTGAACTATATTTCAACACAAGCAAAATGTCTTGTATTCAACGTTTAAATCACTTTAAACATTCTATATCCAAGTTTATTTGCAGCCTAAGGGCTCTTTTTCATTCTCACTAGTTCTCTGAAAAGAAGGAATATTTCCTCTAGCCTCTGTACTCACAGAAACTGAGCAAGTGCAGGCATTTCTTGAATATTTGTGGAATGAGGAGGAATTATTAAGTGCTTCCAGAAATGAATGGAAGGAGAAGTAGGAACTGTGCAAGTGTCCTGACAAGAACTCCTCATCGAGGTTTAACTTGATTCTGATGGCCACTTCCAGTTGGGTTATGGTTAGGAGCTATTCTCATGGAATTTGCTTGTCTCTTACTTTTGGCTTCTAGTGCCTTTCACTCAAGGTCAGTGTGTACTGAAGGAGAAGAAACCTACTCCTTCCTCCTGAGAAGGTATGTTTCAATGGGAGGGTGAAAATTAAGGCCACTCCCATTTTTGCACCCCTAAGAGGGAAGCCCATAGGCATGACATTATTTTTAATAATTTCAGTCCTTTTTTCTATGGGATTATTTTGTTTAGAAAAAACAAACTTAGCAAATAAATTAAATGTATTCTTTCATTCAACAGATACTTGTTGAATGCCTACCTTTTGACAGACACTTTTCAGGCTCTAGGGATACAGTAGTGAATATGACAAGGTCCCTCCCTTCTTGGAGTTTATATTCCTGTGAGGATAAGGAGACAATAACAAATAAGTAAGTATATAGGAAGCCAAATGGTGATGAGAGCTACGGAGGAAAATAAAGCAGGGTAAGAAAGGTATGGAGAGTCACTATGTATGGAAAGAGGTGCAACTTATATTGGTTTCTATTCTAGATAGCTGTTGTTGCACAATAAAACATCCTAAAACCTATTGGCCTAAAAGAAAATTTATTATTATTTCTTATGTTTCTGTAGCTTAGATGGGCTTAACAAGAGAGTTCTTACTTGGGGTCTTTTCACAGTTACAGTCATATGGCAAAACAGCCTGGAGTCATTTGAAGACTTGAATGAGCTGGACATTCAAGATGGATACTTCACTCACACTGCTGCCCTCTCACCTTGGGTGGTTGACCAGCTGGTGGCTGGCCAGGCATTGTTCCTCTCCACATGGCTATCCTGCACTTTCTAATATCATGGTAAACTAAGATAGCCAGGCTTCTTATATGGTGGCTGGCTTCCTCTTGGAGCAGGTGTTCATGGGAAATACAGGTGGAAGCTGCAAGACTTCTTATGACTTAGCTTTGGAAGCTATGAATTGTCACTTCTGCCCTATTCTATGAGTCAAAAGCAGGTCACAGGGCCTCACTAGATTAAAGAAGAGAAGAATATACACAGTATGGCTAAGAAGGCAATATGGCCAATTAAGGGCCATCTTTGGAGACTAGTTGTTACAGTTGATAAAGGGATAGCATCACTGATAAGGTGATATTTTAGCAGAGCTTTAAGGGTTGTAAGAGAGAAAGCCATGGGGCTATCTGGAGAAAGCTATTTCATAGCATGGTGAACAGCAAGTACTGAGGCTTCAAGTAGTAGTCAAGATACGTTTAAGGAAAACAAGGAGGCCAGTTTGGCTAGAGTAAAGTGATAACCGTGAAGAGAATGAGAAAAGAAGCCAGAGAGAGAGTGAGGAGCCAGATAATGTCTGGCTTTAAAGGCCCCTGCAAAGAGTTTGGATTTTAATTTGAGTTATATGAGAAGCCAATGTCTGATCTGGAGCAGAAGAATGATATGAGCCTATTTCTGTTTTAAAGGTTCACCCTAGATTGTTACATTGAGTTAAGAGTATAGAGGGGCACATACAGAAGCAGGGAACAAGTTATTACAATCTTCCAGGCAATAGATAATGGAAGCTTGGATGAGAGTGGCAGCAGCAATAAGAAATACTCAGATTCCATGAAACCTTGAAATCTTGAAAGAAGAGCTTGTAAGATTTCTTGATGGATTGTGGTCCATGACAGAAAGAGAGGAATTAAAGATGGTGTTATTTTCTAATTATTTTTTTCTGTGAGCAAATAGAAGAATGGAGTTGCCATTTCTTAAGATGGAGAAGACTGCATGAGCTAAAGTTTGGGTGGCATGGTCCTCTGGAGTTTGGTTTTGTATTGTTCAGGTTGACATGGCAATTAGATGTCCAAGTGGAAATAAGAAGTAGATACTTGGGTATAAAAGTTGGTAATTCAAAGGAATTTCCCAATTAGAGATATATATTCAGAGTCATCATTGTATTATTGCATTTCTTGAAATCATCTATAGTTAGTGTAGAAAGAGAAGAGAAAAGATTTGAATCCTAGGTCATGCTAATGTTATAATAGCCAATAAGGTAGAAGGAAGACTAGAAGGAAATGAGGTCCTGGAAGCCAAGTGAAGAGAGAGTTTCTACGAGGAAATGATGAGTTTGTTAAATCAGGTCAAGTAAGTTGAGGACAGAGAATTGATTATTGGATTAGCAATGCGGAAGTCATTGGTGACCTTGACAGGAGTTGCAGTGGATGATGGAAGCCTGATTCAATTGCATTCAAGAGGGAATAGGATGAAAAGCATTGCAGAGAGTGAGCATAAACCATTCTTCCTAGAAATTTTATAGTAAAGGGGAACAGAGTTACTGGGTAAAAACTTGAGAGAACCTGGGATCAAGATAAGGACAATTTCTACTCACATATTACAATAATGAGTGCCCAGTTAGAGTTCTGAAAGGGTTCCCACTGAGTTTGGGTATCTTATTTACTTATTGCCACAACAATAGCCTAACAAATGCCTATATACTTGGTTATAACCAGTGGCTTCCTAAAGTCCCCTATCCATGTCTTTGCATAGTCCTTAGGTCATATCTTTGATGCTTCTTTTCCCAAAACTGTTAGTGACCCAGTTATGGGCATAGAAATATGATCAGCCATGGGGAAGCACAGCTAGGCATACCATGTGAGGAGAAAGTATTGTCACCCATCCCACATTCCAACCCAAAGTTTTAAGTACAGGCTGTAGAAAGTGAGATGATAGACTACTTGCCCACATTATCAGCTTGTTGATTCTGTGGAATTGATAGGATACATGAAGGCTGGGGAAGTAAGAAACCTGCTATTCAGCTTTCCCTGCCTCGCTTTGAATGGTGACTGTACTGTACTAAATAGTCATCCCCACCCCACCCCACCCCCACACAAGTTCATGTACATCCAGAACCTCAGAATGGGACCTTATCTGGAAGTAAGGCTTTGAAGGTGAAAATAGTTAAGATGAGGTCATACTGGATTAAAGTGTTTCCTAACTCCAATGCCTGGTATACTTATAAGAGGAAAGGACACTCAGAGATCATGGACATCTCTCTAAACTTCTGTTGTCTTAACTATAAGATGAGGCCAGTAATTGTTACCTTTTCAGACGTAGTGATAAGAACAGTGAGATTATTCAGGCATACCTTGGAGATATTGCCAGTTCAGTTCCATACCACAGCAATAAAATGAATATGGCACTAAAGTGAGTTACACTTTTTTTTTTTTTTTTTGGTTTCCTAGAGAATACACTATACTGTCGTCTATTAGGTGTGCAATTGCAGTGTGTGTAAAACATGTATATACCTTAATTTAAAAATACTTTATCGCTAAAAAATGCTAACCATCATCTGAACCAGCAGTGAGTCATAATATTTTTGCTGGTGGAGGATTTTGCCTCAATGTTGATGGCTGCTGACAGATCAGGATGGTGGTTACTGAAGGTTGGGGTGGGTGTGGCAATGTCTTAAAATAAGACACTAATGAAGTTTTCTGCTTAGATTAACTCTTCCTTTCATGAAAGACTTCTCTGTAGCATGCAATGCTATTTGGTACCATTTTACCCACAGTAGCACTTCTTTCAATATTTGAGTCAATCCTTTCAAACTCTGTCACTGTTTTATCAAAACTAAGTAGATGTAATATTCTAAATCCTTTGTTGTCATTTAAGCAACATTCGCGTCCTCTTCACTAGGAGTGGATTACATCTCAAGAAACTGCTTTCTTTGTTCATCCATAAGAAGCAACACATTTTCATCTTGAGATTGCAGCAATTCAGTCACGTCTTCAGGCTCCATTTCTAATTCTAGTTCTCTTGCTAGTTTCACCACATATGCAGTTACCTCCTCGAATGAAGTTTTGTACCCCTCAAATCATCCACAGGGGCTGGAATCACCTTCTTCCAAACTCCTGTTAATGTTGACATTTTGACCTCATCCCATGAATCGTGAATGTTCTTAATGATATGTAGAATGAAAACCATCCTTTCCAGATGGTTTTCAATTTACTTTGCCCAGATCCATCACAGGAATCACTACCTATGGCAGCTATAGTTTTACAAAATGCATTTCTTAAATAATAAAACCTGAAAGTCAAAATTACTGCTTGATCCATTGGCTACAGAATAGATGTTTTGTTATTAGGCATGAAAACAGCATTCATTTTGTTGTACATCTCCATCAGAGCTCCTGGGTGATCAGATGCATTGTTAATGAGCAGTCATGGTTTTAAAGGAATCTTTTTTTTTTCCCTGAGCAGTATTTCTCAACAGTAGACTTAAAATATTCAGTAAGCCATGCTGTAAAGAAGCCAAGTGGCTTGGTTGTTCCATTTATAGAGAATAGGCAGAGTAGGCTTAGCATAATTCTTAAGGGCCCTGGGATTTTTGGAACAGTAAATGAGCATTGGCTCAACTTAAAGTCAACAGCTGCATTAGCCCCTAAAAAGAGAGTCAGCTTGTCCTTTGAAGCCAGGCACTGACGTCTCCTCTTTAGCTATGAAAGTCCCAAGTAGCATCTTCAACCAATAGAAGGCTGTTTCATCTACACTGAAAATCTGTTGTTTAGTGTAGTCACCTTTATCAATTATCTTAGTTAGATATTTTAGTTGTGTATTTTCTACATTAGCACTTTCTATTTTACCTTGCACTTTTATGCTATAGAGATGTTTTTTTTCTTTAAACCTCATGAATCAACCTCTGCTTGCTTCAAACTTTTCTCCTGCAGCTTCCTTACCTCTCTCAGCCTTCACAGAAATGAAGAGAGTTAGAATACACACGGCACCATGGATTCAGTTCGTCATCTTAAGTGGGTGTGGTTTGTGGCACTCCCAAACAATTACAAGAGAAACATCAAAGATCACTGATCACAGATTACCATACAGATATAATAATAATGAAAATCAAAAAGTGACACAGGGTCATGAAGTGAGCACAGGCTGCTGGGAAAATGGCACTGACAGACTTGCTCTGTGCAAGGTTGTCACAAGCCTTCACCTCTTAAAAAGTACAACATCTGTAAAGCACCATAAATCGAAGCACAATAAAATAAGATTTGCCTGTATGTGCAAAACACTTAGCATAATAAATGGCATATAGAATGTTTTCCATAATCATAAGATTTTGTATATTGAAGGAAAGCATTAACATTTTATTAATAGGTGAAGATGTCTCATGAGGATTAAAATGTTGCCAGATTGTTTGTATATCTCAAGACGAAATTGTCAGTCAAAAATTTCCATCTTTATATGAATCACAGGCAAGATTATCCACAAATCCCCCTCCAGCGCTCAAGCTTAATGTCTCTATGGCTCCTATTATATCCAATCTATCACTTTATGGGGTGGAGAAAGACAAGTAAGGACTAGAGGAACTAGATTTTCAGCAGTTTTTCAGTTTCAAGCTAAGGAAATATTCATTCATGAGAACTCCTCATTGAAGACTTTGAACAACCACTTAATTCAAGGTACCATGGGGTAACCCAATGAAAGAAGGATGGGGCTCCAAAAGGCCAAGTTCTCACCTTTATGCTCATCAAAATCTTCCAAAAGTTGTTTAACTTGCTTTGTCCTTAAATTCCCCATTTGTAAAATGAGGGCCTGAATCTGATCCATGACTCAAACAGAACTCAGTAGCGGTGCGCTAGGGCTTAGGGGGTAAAATTCCATTGACCCACCCTGTTTCATCCAGAGAAGCATGGTTTTATTATGCTTCATATATTGTATTTCTATATAAGATTTTGTTTGAAGAGAGAGTTTTACCATTAAAATAAATTTGAAAATTCACTGAGTTAGAGGAACTAAGTCATGTGTAAATTGAAGAAGAAAAAATGGGTATCAGATGTATGTATGAGGACTTGACTCATATTTGCAAGGAGGAGTTATAAGGATAAGTCTCTCCTGGGAGCCCCAAGGCTGCCTTGCTCCTACACATAGTCTTGTCTATTCACTCTTGCTTACCTCTCATTGAGGGGAGAAAATGGAGTTTGGGTAGTGGGAGGAAAGAACAGGAAGAAAAAGTAAGTGTCATCAAGACCAAACCTTAATTTTTGGGAAGCTGGGAAAACTGCACTCTGGAGACTTTCAAACAGCTTCTGGCTTCTGGTTGGAGACTGGAATTTGCCTTTCTGACAGACTCTCTCTTTATAATGGGAGGGCACACTTTGGTGAAAACTTTTAATTAACCTTTTGTTCCTTGGGGAAGCTTCGGTGCTTCAAGGTGAAATGTCAAGCACTCTGGTTAGTAATGAAAATCAGAGGGTTTGGTGAAACTGCGCCCCAGTAGAAGCCCAGTGGATCACCCCTTCCAGTTAATAGCTGTGGTTTCCTGAAAATGATGTGGCACCTCCCATATCCCCAGGGTTTTAGATGTTTGTAATTGTCCTGTCAAGTCTCAAAGGTGAGGTGGAAAATTAAGGAAAGCAGCATGCATGTCTTTCCAGAGGTCAGAGAGAAGTGGCTGGGAGGTCAGTGATGCCTCAGGGAACTGTGATTTCAAAAGGGTCATCAGTAGAGCCTAAGCTCCAAGAAAGAAGGGGCACTCATGTTTGCGGTTGTTATCCATAGCCCTAATGGACACTCAGGAAACAAGAACTGCCTGCCTGCTGAAGAGAGGCAGTAAGAGCTTCGCAAGATGAGGAGAACACTGTAGATATGTCGCAGCAAGATGCATGGCAGGGCAGTCACATGAGAGCGAGTGGAAAGAGCTGGAAGACAAGTGGAGGGGACTTAATGTCCGACAAGATATGCAGGTGGGGCTGTTGCAATAAAACATTGGGCACAGAAGGGGGTGCAATCTTATTGTGTAGTCATAGCCTGATGGGGCCAATGAAATATTTATGACAGGAGGTTAACAAAATGAAGAATCAACCCTGGATGCAAAGCTGCAAAAAGGCCCAACCAATAGAACTTTGCCAAATGGACAATTTAATTGTTCTTGGATTCTAGCTGTGCATAGCATGTTCTTAACATATAACCCTGGTCAGAAGGGAAAAATATGAAAAAGAAAGAAAAATTTGCAAAAAGAAGTGAAACTCTCAAATAAGGACTGTGACAATGCAAGTGGAATTTAAAGAATACGATGTAAAACTGAAATGATCTTTGGACTTTTGAAAATACTATAATTGTTAAAATAACGGTTGCAAACAGATAAAGGAAAAAAATTGCTTTCTGGATCGTAGTTTAAAGATTAACAAGTTAATATCATCAAATTAGCATATACATATTTTCTGCTTGAGTCCAATAGGCTGCTTGAACAGATGCAGATTTTACCTGCCTTAGCTGGTACCAAACAGAGAACACTGAGTATATGGGAGAGACAAACATAGAACATTGAGTATATGGGAGAAAATTCAAAAGATGAAATGGTTTGGCTCCCTGACCAGTAAAAATGGTCAAGAAAGATTTTTCTGTTCTACTATTGGAGAGAGGGAAAAAGCTTTAGAAGTGATATTTTACTGGTTTATCTCCCTCATGGTCTGAATGCTTTTCTTGGTATTTTATCAGTTTCTCTGGCTTTAAAGTCAACCTATTTCTTCAAATGATGTCTCTTATTGATGGAGAAAATATTTCTTCTTCTTGCTTCTCTTTTTCCTGCTCTTTTTCTTGTTCCTTGATCTCACTAAAATCTTTCCTATACTCAAAGACAATAATTAAATCATAATTTGGTAGTCTGTAAGGAAAAAAGTTTGGTCGACAGATATCCTTAGCCTGGCATGTAGTAATCACTTAATATATGGGTATTACTGTTTTTGCCATTGTTTTGTCATTTTTGTTCTTATTCATATCTGTCTCCCCCTAGTTCAAATTATAGATCAGCACTGTCCAGCAGAAATTTCTGTGATCATGTGATCATACACTGTCCCATTTGGTAGGTACTAGACATTTGTGGCTATCGAGTACCTGAAATGTACCTAGTACAGCCAAAGTACTAAATTTTTATTTTATTCAATTTAAATTAATTTATATTTAAATAGCCATAGGACAGTGCAGATCTAGATTCATCGGACTGGGGTGGGAACTTGGGCATCTTTATTTTATAAGCCTGTGATTCTAGAACCTGCATCAAAACAACCTGGAGGACATGTTAAGACAGTTGTTGGGCCCCACCAATAGAATTTCTGAATCAGTTGTTCTGGTTTGAGGCTGGAGAATGTGTATTTTTAACAGGTTTCTGAGTGCTCTAATGTTACTGGTCCTTGGACCACACCAAGGGAACTACTGGTTTAGTTTCATCCATGATTCTAAATTCTGGGACCACATGAAAATTTATGGGGAGCTTTATAAAAACACTGATGTTCAGGCTATGCCCCAGGCTAATTACACAAGAATTTTTAAAGCCCCAGGTAATTCCATAGTACAACCAAGAATTTGATGAAACTCCAATCAGGCGACTTGTTGGATTAGGTTAGTACTCCTTGAACTGTTATGTATCACCTGGAGATCTTGAGAAAAAGCAGGCACTAATTCAATAGATCTGGATGGGGGCCCAGGATTCAGCATTTCTGCCTAATTCTCAGACTTTGCTGATGCTGCCAGTCCAAGGACCCTACTTACCATACTCTGAGTTACAAAGTGTGGTCATTTAAAGCTGCATGTCCTCCAGATAAGCATGTTCTTAAATCTAATCCATTCCTGTGGGTGTGAACCTTTTGTAAGTAGTAACTTTTCATGATATTACTTCAGTTAAAGTGTGGTCCAGACCAATCAAGATGGGTGTTAATCCTCTTATTGAAGTCCTTTATAAGCAGAATGAAATTCAGACAGACAGATAGGGAGCCACAGGAAGTAAGAAGCTGAACATGAACAGAACCCAGAAGAGAAGGGAGAGACCAGGAGATGCCACCACTTGTCTTGCCATATCATAAGCCAAGTACCAAGAATAGCCAACCCCAGAATACCCCAGTCTTGGGGAGAAAGCATTGCCTTGATGATGCCTTGATTTGGAATTTCTTTTAGCCTCAAAACCGTGAGCAAATTCCCATTGTTTAACCCGGCCCATTTCATGGTATTTGCTGGAGCAGCCTAGGAAACTAAACCGTAGGGATTAAATGACCCCTGAGGTTGATTCTAATCTTTAGATTCTGTGAGTCTAGAACCAGGCAGGAAATCTGAGTCTTGGCAGGCCCACAAGAGTCTAGTCCTGCCGGAGGGGAAGGTGAGAGTGCAGCAAATAATGGCAAGACCAATGTGTCCTTGGAAGAAAGGAGGGAAGAAAAGGGGTCCAGTTAAGTGACTAATTCCTTCCCAAGAATTGAAGCCCCCTTCCAACTGTGATTTATTTAGGCAAGCTCTTTCTCCAGGTAGGATGAGGGCAAGTAGAATCAGACTTTGTGCTATCAAAATCCTATAAGGCTTCATGTAAGATAAAAGTCTATAAAATAGCCCTCCCTGTTCCCATTAATGGAAGAAGGAAGCTAGGGATACAATAGCCAGTGACTAGGCTGTCCTGTGGTTAAACATGGCAGTTCAATACTCAGAACTGTCTAACTGTCCAGTGTTAAGATCCTTTAAATTAAAAAAGAAAATCAAATGTAGAAGGCTCTATTACATCATTGGATAACAACCAAGGGGCAGTACAGTACTTGTAATAGCAAATAAAATGAACGCTTAATGTTTCTTTTTCTCATTTCAGGTCAAAGGTAAGTTACAATTGAGGCTTCAGAGTTAAGCAGTTAGATAAAATCCTGAGGTAAAAAGGAAAAGAGAATGTAATATCTCACCCCGGAGGATCCCAGGAAAGATGGGGCAGCATATGGAAACCCTTCTCAGTCAGCCTTTGGGTGTTTCTTCAAGGGAGGGGATGAAAGTGAAGAAAAAAATGCTATCAAAAATATTTCTTTGCAAAGATATATTTTCTTTCTGAGGTGCTTGCCACTGATGCTATAAAATCATATAATCAAACATAAAGAAAAATGTTTATTTCTAAACAATTATAGTCTGTTACTGTGAGTAGAAATATTTTTAACAATGTTGATTTTTTTCATGGCCCATAAAACAATTTTTTTTCTTCTAGAAGAAGAAGAGGAAGAAGAAGGAGGAGGAGGAGGAGGAGGAGGAGAAGAAATAATTAAAAAGATTAAACCATCCAAAGCAAAGTACTTCTTCTGAATTTCAAGTAGGTAACTATCTAGGCTGTATAGGAGCTGCTATAAACAGGTACTCAATAGTGATTCAGATAAACTAGAGTGAATTTCTCTAAATGTGTTTGCTTACAAATCTTTTAATTCTCTCTTTTCTTTCACCAAGAGAGCTGATATTTTAACAATTCAGGTTGTAAATATAGGTGCCAAGAAGAGGGGGGGAAAGCAGAGGAATGCAGAGTGTTTTAAACACAGAACTTGACGAGGTTCTTTGGGAACTATGTCTTCTCCTGAATTTGGAATTTCAGATGAGAACATTTCTCTCTTGTCTCAAGTAAAAATGAGTCTATTTGTTCTTTTTAAGGTACCCCAAGGGTCTTGTCCTGGAACAAAGTGAATAATGATGTTTTACTTTTCATAGTACTTTTTCCCAAGAAGTTCACCATATTTTAAAAAACTGTTCTCATAAATCTTCAAGACACCCTTGAGAGGTAGGAGCCCCCCAGAAAGGGGATCTTATGTTTCCTAGATCTGTCCCCTGAGCATAGGCATGCCTTCTCATTAATATGTCATTAATTTGAATAACCACATACATAAAGTGCTAATTTTCAGAGGTGCCAGAAAATGTCTACATTATTTTTTAATGCATTATGCTAGCTACTAAATTATCTAAATAGTGGTCCAATGATGTAGATTTCATTCCATAGGCATAACTAACATTGTTTTGAGTTCTGGAACTTGCACACAATTTTTATTGTGTCTTGAAATGACAAGAACCTACTCAGGATGTTAGCATATCCACACTTACACAGTGATGGAATTGAGACCTCAACAAATAATCAGTGACTTTCTGTCTTTGCATTCCATGCCTTTTCCATCAATTCTAACTCCTCAACCTTTTAAATTCATGCTGGAAAGGTATGGGTGGCTCATTGGGAAGTGGGAGCTATTAGCAAGAATATCATGGACAGGTTCACTGACATTAGATGTCTTCCTCCTTCGGTGCCAAAGTTTTAAAAAGTAGAGAATTTAACCCTTGTACACTTATTTCTTGTGGTTAGGCTGTGAAATGGTAAAGGAAACTCAGTCCTCAGGGCCACCTTTATATTTGACACTAATTGCAAGTCAGGAGGTCCTAAAACTACTCTTCCTTTTAATAAGTTGCTAGAAGGACTCACAGAATTCACTGAAAGCAGATCTATTCACAGTTATGATTTATTTTAGCTAAAGGACACAGATTAAAATCAGTCAAGAGTGTAGATGCATAAGGCAAAGCCCAGGAAAATACCAAATGCAGAGTTTCCATTATCTACTTTTTGTGTTATTTTCTCAGCATCAACATGTGACAATAAACACAGATTATTGCCAACCAGGGAAGCTCACCCAAGCTGGTGTCCAGAGTTTTCATTGGAGATCAATCACGTAAACCTGGTTGATTGTAAGCATGGCTGGCACCAGTTCCCAGAGAGTCCAGAGGCCAAGCTGATACCATGGAACCCAAAGTCCCTAGTCTAAATCACATGGTTGTTGTGACACATCTCCCCCTACTCTAAATCATATTTTTACTATCTGCCTTGGCCCAAGGCCCCCCTTTAAATCACATTGCTGTTGTGGCTCTTGGCAAACAAAGACACTCCAAACAGGCATGACATTCAAAATACTTAACAGTAACATCAGAGGAACTGAGGGCAAAGGACAAACCTCTTTTTTGGGCAAAATTAAATTCTTTACTCTGCCCAAAGTAAACAGGGTAATCACTTACTATTGACCTGCTTGTCAGGAGACAAGTAGCTTATGATACCTTAAGCTAGAGACACTCCAGATCATTAGGAAGAAGTTGAGTAGAAGTGAATACAACTGGTGTAGATTTCTCAGACAGCTGAGCATTTACAGCTTCATCTTTTCTCCCATGTTTAGTACTAAAACCATCAGTCATAAGAAGCCCACTCAATGAGCAAAAACCACAGAATTTCCTCTTTTGGCCTGTTGGATACCACCTAATCAATGTCAACCTTACCGTTACAAAGTTCATTAGGGGTAAATCTCTGCCTGATACAAAAGAGAAAGCCTGCTAGCACCCCTTTCCTCTCAGTTTGGCAGTCCCTAAACTCCAGTGAACTCTTCGTGTGAAAGCTTGCTGCTTCCTAAGGAAACTCATTCCAACTAAAACTGCTGGAAAATTCTTTCTTATTTTGAAACTTCCTTCCCTGTCAATTCCATTCATATTTTTTTTTTATCAGTTTTTCCCTCTGCAGCAATATAAGTTTCTTTTCTCTTTCAACTATTTGAACACAGCAGTAATATCCTCCCACCCCGTTCTTTTTGAATGTTCCAACTGTCATTCTTCAGCTACTTTTTCTGGAGTCTATTCAATGGTATGCTAAGCAATAATATAAGGGAGATAAAGGACAGCCCTTTTTAATTAAATATAAATTTAACTCACCAACTTAGACTCACACACCACTCCTCAGAATGATCACAGAGGAAGAACATGGCTATTGGAAAAGGACATCTAAGCTCTTTAGAGCTAAGGAAGATGAAAGGAATATTTCTAGCAGGGTGGAGGCTAGAGATGGCTCAAGCTTGAAAGACTCGTGGTAACTGAAACTGAATTTAAACAACACTGCAAAATAAAACGATTGGGAAAAAAAGATAATTATGTCTTACAGCAATTACCCTGGCTATGAAGCAAAATTAGCATAGTCCTTTCTAATTTAAATGTGCTGAAAGTGACTGAGCATGACAGCAGAAAATTACAAGGTTTATGACACAGGCTTTGGTTAAAGTGATGGCAGTCAGATTATTGTAGCTTTCTTCTGCTGATAGCAATGACTATAAACTTACCTATAAATATTAGCTGTCTAATGCTAGGTGAGATTTCATTTTGCTGACAAGTGCAGAGTCATTACATATTTGAGGAGGGTATTGTTTGTTTTAATTTAGTATAATTTGGTATAGTTTAACTTATCACTAATAGATTCAATTGTTTCTTTAATGCCAGAAAATCCTTCTTTCCCTCCCTCCCTCCCTTCCTCCCTCCCCCTCTCCTTCCTCCCTTCCTTCCTTCCTTCCTTCCTTCCTTACTTCCTTCCTTCCTTCCTTCCTTCCTCCCTCCCTCCCTCCCTTCCTTCCTCCCTTCCTTCCTCCTTCCCTCCCTCCCTCTCTGCCTCCCTCCCTCTCTCCTGTTTCCTCCCTTCCCTCTTTCCTTCATTCCTTTCTTCCTTCTTTCTTCTCTTCCTTCTTCCCTTTCCCACCTATCCTTTTACCCTCCTGCCTTCCCTTTCTCTCTCATTCCCTCCCTTTCTCTCTCATCCCCTTATTCCCTCCTTACCTCCCTCTTTCCCTCCCTCCCTTCCTTCCTTCATCTTTCCCTCCCTTCCTCCCTCCATCCTTTCCCTCTTTCCTTCATTCCTTTCTTCCTTCTTCCACTTTCCTCCCTCCCTCCTACCTTCCTCCCTACATTTTATTTTTCTGCCTTTGAGTCAGAGAGGAAAATGAGGAAGTCTTGTGGATGGGGCTATCCAAGAACAACTTTTTGACCTCTGCCCACTGTGCCATAGTGCGGAGCTTATTCCAGTGTCCTAATTTCTAATCAATTTCCAATTTAAAGTTCATTGAGCTGCACAACCCTCTTTAGTTATTTCTGAGAAGCTCTGTAGCATGCCTTCTCAACTGTGTTGTTTATGATCATTTCATTACTTAGCATTTTGTTTTGTCTGTTCACATTACTCTATTCTTTTTATGTAGGAAAATTCATCTGACCAATACTTTGTGCATTACCTTCTCCCTTTATCCGCTGCCCCACCTCACTCTACTGTGAAAGTAAGCACACAAAGATGTCCTGTATCTTATTTCACCATTTGAGGGAAAATGGTCATTTTCTACAGAGGCAAAGTAAAAAAACAGGCTCACATTAAAAAACAAATATTAATCAATAATTAATGGTTAGGTAGTCTGTGTAGTCAATTTTCTTAATAAAAGATTTAACCCAGGATTTCTCAACCTTGGCAAAATTAATATTTTGGGCCATATAATTCTTTGCTGTAGGGGTTGTCCTATGTATGCACTGTAAAACATTTAGCAGTATGTTTGGCATCTACCCACTAGATGACAGTAGCAACCCCCCACGCACACACATACACAGCTGTTATAACCAGAATATCTCCAGATATTGACAATGTCCCCCCAACCCAGGGTGTGTATGGCAAAACCAGCCCCATATGGGAACCACTGATTTAACCCAATAAAAAAGTCTTGAACTGTGGAGAAAGAAAGAGCACACTAGTCTTTATAGGATTAGTTGGTCCATTCCAGATGTCCAACCATTGACAATAGGAATTTAGAATGGTTTGATTCAGTTAGGAAGAAAAAATGTGTTGCGCCACTAGTAATAGAAACAAGAATTAGCAGCAATTTAAATATAGACACATTTTCTATTATGCTAAAGAAGTCTGGAAATAGGAACTCTCTGCTGGTCTGGGGGCTCCATGGTATTTTCAGGGGCTCTATCTCCATCTGTTTTCTGCTTTGTTATCCCTAGAGCTTGGCTTTCGTGATCAAGCCCCCAGATATTTGGTGCTGTACCAGCGTCTTATTCAATTCCTAAATTGAAAACAAGAGCAAGGGCTGGTAAGACAAAAAGGAGCAAAGGAAACTTTCCAAAAAGTCCTGAAACTAACTGGAAGGCAGGCTAGGAAATGCACTTGCCAAGTAAACTATTACTCCGGGATTTATTACAAAGAAAAAAAGGAGATTGAATATTGAGTTTGCAATTAGCAGAATCTCCCATTCATGTATTCATCCTTTCATTCAGGTAAATACTTCTTAATCACTTACTACATGCTAGATACTCTGCTAAGCAATGGAGATAAAATAAAGAATGAACTTTGCCATCTGGGAACAATTTATGCAAATAGACAGGTATTATATTAAGTAATTAATAAATAAATTACAAGTTATAAATGCTACAAAAACAGGGAGGATTCTCTGAATCTCTTGAAGGCAAGATGCATTTTTCTGTTTCTTCAGTACTTACCAGTGGTTTGGCATGTAGTGTGTGCTCAATAAACCTTTGGGGACAGATGAATTATTTGGTCTGGGACCCATTAGGCCAGCAAACACTTATGTAAATTAATCCTCATATGCATTTCTGAAATAAAAATAATAGCACAGCTATACCAGTGAAAGTCAGTCCGTTTCTATGGTATTTTCGTTTCATATTGCTACTTAAAGCCTCAGTTTTTCAAAATATACTATCTTAAGTAAAACCCTGCAGAAAATCTATTCTCATATAAAATGAATTCAACTCCAGTGATACATATATGCATCAGAAAAGTCAACTGCTCAAACACCTGTGTTTATTAAATTCTTTCTGCAATAAATTAATGTGAATTTTACTCAACAACATTGCATCTTGGAAGGTTCCAAAAACAGAGCCTGACTGTTTCTCTATAATCTTATTTTTATAATCCACATTAGCATTTATTTCCATCTTCCCATCCAAATATGATTTCTGTAGTAGGTGTACAATCTAAAGTACACTGAAATCTCAAATGTTATTCTAAATGTACATCTAAACCTCAAATGTTATTCTGATTTGTGTAGCACTTGCACCTATCACACCTACACAAACTCATCCAGAGATATACAAATAAAAGATTGTCAAAAATATCCCCATTACTATCCAGTATCATCTAGTCAATTCAGAAAACAGTAACAATTGACACATGTCTGTACTAAAAGACACCTTTCTTTTATTGCCTTAAAAACATTTCTCCATGGTTTTATTTTTCTACAAGAGAGTAATGGGAAAAATTATTAATTTCCTTTTTCTTGTGTGAACCAAAACTAGTCATCTCTCTTATAGTGTAATGTTGGGATAGATATTGTATAAGTAAACATTTCCTCTAAGTTTTATTTAACTGCAACTCAAATGTCATAAAATAAATCTCTTAAAGATTATAAGTTTACTCATATTATAGTCATTATGTAGTTTAATCTGCTCAATGTTAAATAGGCAAAAAAAAACAAAAAAAAAACACCTCATCAAAATAATAATAAAAAACAGTCAAATATAATTGAGCTCCAAAATCAATGTGGACTAAAAGAAACAGTATGTACGTTACTGTTTAAAGTCAGAGACAAATTTGTCTTATGGACACTAAAATTTATTCATATTCAATCATTCTTGAGAATCAACAAACAACCTGAAGATTACATGTTCAGTTCACCAAGAATACAATAAATCAGCAGTGTAGCAATTGGAAAAGCAACCATTATTAATGAAAATTGAGAAGTAACTGGTTGAAATTGGGCATTAAAGTTATATATACTCATGAATGGATAAAACATTCAGATAAATATTCACATCAACTAAATCTAATATACTTCTACCTGTACTGAGTAGATAATTGAGGCAAATTCAGTTGAATGTTTTGTTGTTATATTATTTGAATTACCTGAACACTCTCTTGGCATTATTTAATCTGTACTATGGGTGTCAAACTGTGAAAGAGCAATCAGCTAGAATTTAGCAGGTAATGCTCTAACTTATGTATGTATATATATAAGTTATATATATATATAAACTCTTTCTGCCTTTTAGATTGAAACCACATGGGTAACAAACTGTGGGTCTAAATCCAGAAAGGAAGCCAAGTTCGTGGAAGCAGGGAGGGAGTGGATCGTATTAACTGACATGTTCATTTTTAGAGAAACACATTGTTTGGGATTTGAGTGAGGTTGCTTAAGAAGACACTTAAGATTTTTTAATTGATTTTTTAAAAGCTTAGTCATATTTCCTTCTTTGAATTCTCAAGATAGCTCTTCAACCCTCCATTTTTCTTTCAAGAACCCTAATGAGCTATTTCAATTTGAATATGTAAGTTTTTACAAAATACTGGAAAATTTTAGACATTGTTATGATTCAAGCTTATTTTCAAAATATTAACCTATGTTTTAAAATAAATTTTAAAATTTTATAACAGCTTTAGATATACAGAATTGAAAATAATACAGAGAGTTTCCATATGACTCACAATGTTTCCATATTATTAAGAGCTTACATTAGTGTAGTACAAGTAATGAACCAATATTGACACATTATTATTACCTAATGTCCAGATTTTATTCAGATTTCCTTAGTTTTTACATAGTGTCCTTTGCTGTCTCACGATCCCATTCAGACACCACATTATATTTAATCCTCATGTCTCCTTAGGCTCCTCTCAGCTGTGATAACTTCTCACATTTTCCTGGCTTTTGATGAAATTGATAGTTTTGACGAGTACTGGCCAGGTATTTTTGTAGATTGTCCCTCAGTTGGGATTTGTCTGGGTTTTCTTTCTCTTATGATTAACTAGAGTTATGAAATTTAGGGAGGAAGAATACAGAAGTAAAGGACCATTTTTATCACTTCATATCAAGGATACGATACTATCAACAATTTGAATTATCACTGTTGATGTTGATCTTCATCAGCTGACTAAAGCAGTGTTTATCAGGTTCTGCCTTTTTAAGAGTTGCTCACTTTCTCCTTTTTCCATACTGTAGTCATTGAAAGGAAGGCACTATGTACAGCCCACACTTAAGGAAAGAGTTATAACCCCTGTCTTTGAGAGCAGAATGTCTCTATAATAGTTTGGAATTCATGCACATGGGAGATTTGTCTCTTCTCCCCATTTATTTATTTATTCAATCATTTATTTATATCAGTATGGGCTCATGCATATTTATTATATTCTTTAGGTTATAATTTGATAGTACTGTATTTATTTTGTTGCTCAAATTATTTCAGCTTTGGTCATTGGGAACTCTTTCAATTGCTATTAAAAAGCAAGATCTGGGCACTCCATCCTAGATTTCTGTTTTATTTTTTTCTAATACTACTTTCTATTTTACCTTAGGCATAATTCTTAATGCAGTTTAACCATAACATATAGTCTTTCTTTTTTAATAATATTTTTTTGAGGTACCGGGGAAAGAACCCAGGACCTTGTACATGGGAAGCAGGTGCTCAACCACTGAGCTACATCTGCTTTCCAGCATATAGGTTTGAAAGTAATCAATTAGGATTAATGATTGCCCTCTGTGTTGTATCGTAACATTTGTTTCAAACTACTATTTATGTAGAACTGTGGTAAATTCTTCAGAGAAAAGACTTCATTTTGCTTGTCACTTATGTCTTAGTTTTAAGAATATGTTCACTTGCACAAACACAGGAGAAGGAGTTGGGGACAGGGGAGAATTAAAACACCACTGCATGGAAGCAGCCTAATGAAAACAGGTTCATATTAGCAGCAAGGCAAGGGTATCTCACAATGTCCTCATTAGGTCTTTAAAACAAATTCCTTAGAAGATGAGTGTTCTAGGGTCTCACACTGATTGCATTAAAATTGTGAAAATAACTACCTTTAAGAATATAGCTACATTTTAATAAAGAAGTAGGGCCACGTATTTCTCCTAAGAGAAAACACACAGCCGTTCAACAAATATTCAAGTGCCTCATATGGATAACGTACAGTGTGTAGGTGTGTGTGCACGTGCCTACATAGGCACTCGTGTGTGCACACACACAGTTCGAAGATTCACAAGTCAATGGTTTTTGTTTCCCTTGCTGTTCATTTTGTCACTGATTTTTATGCATGTGCTCACTTATGTTGCTTAGGGGAGAAAAAGCTGTACATAAAAACAGATTATCTTTTAGAGTACTTCAGGGTTAGTTTCATTCCCCTCCCCCTTTCTTTTTATGACGAAAATGATAGGAAACATAAACGGGTGCCCTTAAAGAAGAAAATGCATGAAATGAAACAGGGAAGCTTTAAGAAAAACGCAAAACATGATAGGCAGACCTCCAGCTTAGCAGGAGGGCTGGGGGTAAAATATGCACTGTGTACCTGGACCAGGATATCTTCAGCACTTAAAGAAAAAGATAAAAGTGGCCTTGAAAGTGAATGAAGTTGACTCTCAAAAAGTGGATCTTAGATGTTGAATATTTAATTCACTGATAAAAGAGACCTGATTTCCTGCACACGGTTGCCATAAAAAAAAATAAAATAAAAAAATAAAACACATCTTAAAAGAGAAGCAATGAGCAGAAACTGACCTTTCTGTGAGCAAGCAGATGAGAGAAGGTATTTGGCTAATCCCAGCTCTCTCTGATTGGCCAGACAGCACCGTGTTGAAAATGTCTCCATCTGGGCTAATCTGCTCTCAGTTGGATGAGCTGAGGCCTTCAGAGTTAACCTGACATTTAACAATAATTACCCTTTCGAATGACCCTGGCCCAATCGCCTGCTCTCTTAGAAATCTCTTTTTTTTTGTGCGTGCTCCCAAACCCCTTGACTTTTGTGTTAGAGATAGGGAAGGAAAAAAAAAAAAAGATGAGATGATATTGCTTGTGTGTGTGTAAACACACAGAAGTGTGTGGTTGTATGTCTATACACACACACACACACAAACTCATATAACATAGATGATAACTAGGAATCTCCACCTGGGGCAGAGTTAATGGCTCCAATTTACTGTCCTGAATTCTGCAGTTTATCAGCCTCCTGTGGTATTGGGAGAAACGCAGAGGAATAATATCACCAATTAAAGTGGGACAGAATTTGTTTACTGGATATTTTATGAAAGTCAAAGTTCCAGTCTGGGCTTGCTCAGGCACTTGAGTGTCCCTTATCAGACACCAGGAGAAATGGTGCATGAAAAGAGGTTCAGCTAGAAAAACCAAGTTCAGGGGTCAGGGAGGCTAACTGTAGATGAAATGTGGCCATTTCTTTTTACCTGAGGCTGGCTTCATCTTTTCTTAGAAAGGTCATTGTGATAAAACAAAAACACAACTTGGAAAGAAAATCCATTCTGGTGTTTTATTTACTTAAAAATAAAATAAAATAAAAGGACTTTCCCAGTTAAGACTGGCATTTTTTGCAGAGCTTCTCTATCAGGGACCATTGTAAGACAAAGCAGTTTCTAACACTAATATTTAATGAGGAGCTCCCATGAGGTTGAAGGTTTGGATTAGATAGCTACCCAGAAGTTCAAGTGCTTGTCCTACCCTTGCCTAAAATAGCAGGCTTAGCAAAACAGGTCTGGAACTCCAAGAAGCACAATTTATTTTTTGAAATGTGTGGTATTTACTATCCTTTGTCCATTTTAAAATATCAAGAGAATTAATAATTTGTAATATTTCTCCCCCATCCTCTCTAACTAATACCGAAGAGGCTAATGTGGAAATACATTTAGGCTAATACACCGGTGTAAAGGAAATGTTTTAACAGTGATAACTTTGGAACTAACTGCAAAATAATTCATATTTCTCTATTTTCTTATAGACTTGCAGAATATGTCTGCCTGGACATGGATATCAGATTTCAAATGAATTCTTGCTTCCCTTTAGGGCCCACAGTAACTTTTTAAAATGATCCATGATCCTTGTTGCTTACTGAAAAAAGACGATGAGGCGTGATGAAATGTGGCAATTCATCTTTGATCCAAATTTTACTTTTGTTTTGCTAAAAATGGAAAATTATTTTTGTTGAATGAGAATGAGGAAAACTAAAGGAATTTGTCTTTATTATCTTTGCGTGGACCCATTGGTTGAAACCATATGGGTGCATGTAATTGGGTCTGTCTTTAAAGATCTTCAATACAGTTAATGCCAAATTGAGTCAGTTTGTTCCACACTTCGTTGATTTATTTAACACAGCAAATAAAAGCCCTTACTATTCTCCAAGCACTCTAACATTTGCTAGGCAAACAAAGGTGAACAAGAGAGGCAGCGTCTTTGACTTCATAAAACCTTTATTTTAGTGGGAATGAGAGAGTAGATACCTAAAGTCGATTATAAATAAGATAAAACATTATATATGGTAAATGCATATTAGAAAATATACTAAGATACTCCATAGATTGTTAACTAAAGGTATTACCGTAAAAAAATGCAATATTTCTTACCCTATAACTCTCACCTTCAAGTTCTTAGTCCACTAAGGAGCAATCTGTTTATTAAACCCCAACTAAAAAACTGCATCATCATTCTGACTAGCCCAAGTGGAATCGCTGGATTTGATGAGGCCAGGATCATGATTTTGATCTCCATGAGACTATCTTTGAAGACTTCACCCTTTCACGTAATCATCTGCCTTAAAAAACATGTGTCAAAGAGTACGCACCCTATTGACAGTGGAATCCATTTTTTTCAGTATTCTGAGAAAGGACAGGTATAACATAAAGTGGGAAGAGTCACTAACAGTGTTTGCCAGATATATCCAGTTTTCTTTCCTGTACTCACAGCAATAATGCCTTTCCTGGAGCCTAGTTTAAAGGAGCCATATGACCAGTTTTGGCCATTGAATTATGAGTGGAAATGACTCATAACACGTCCATATTCCATACTGGACCTTTCAATTGCCAACTCAAGGCCCAATTGTGCTTCCTTTTGATTCACACACTGTAATTGGCAACGTTATGTTGGCAGTTGCTCCATCTGCTAGGGATCCCGAGTAACTATGATAAGCAAAGCCTTGCTGAAGACCCATTATGGACATGCAGCTTGAATAATAGAAATATGCCTTTACTATTTTAAGCCCCTGAGATTCTGGCATTGTTTATTATGCACATTATGTGAAACTTAATTTTCCTCTCCCTCTTCTGCAGTTGATATGTTTAATTGAGGGGGATGTCTGGGAGGCAGCAGATCAGTTTGGAGATTATTATGGTTGTGCACGAGAAAAGTAGGGAAGATAAAAAGGCAAGGAGGATGGAAAAAGGAGGTCAGATATGATAGTTCATCAAGCAAAAAACAGATTCTACTTGGCAACACATTTTCTGTGGAGACTAAAGGAGAAAGAAGACCCAGAGATGTCTTTGAATAATCAATAGCTGGGAGACTTACAGAATTAACAGGTACTGGGAAGTTAAGGGGACAAAGTATGACTTGAACAGTAGAATACCTAGTTACAAATTAGAAATATGGAACAGGATTGTAGATATAGATTGTGTGTTCAATCATGTGAAGGCAACTTCTATAAACAGTGAAGACACAATGAAATTATAGAAAGTCAAGATCACACACAAAGTTTCCACCAAAAAACACAGAGAAGATGCATACCACCAGGAAACTGGGCTCCAGGGTGGTGATTTATGATAAAATTCTAATGCAAAATTTAATGAGAGGGCATAGTCAACATTGTCCCATGATACGAGAAATCAGAGGGGACTACTGAGAAAAGACCACTGAGTTTGCCATTTTTCTTTTAATTTTATTTTGTAAGTGTTTAAATGTGTGCTAAGGAGGTTGAAGCATTTTGATAAATATGGCAAATTCTAGGAGAAAATGAAGATGTTAGCTTCAGAACAGATTGAGTGAGACACTAAGAGGCTTAAAATATTTTTTTTTCACTGTAGTTGTCTCCTGACTAATATTTGCAAGTATAGGGGATACAAATAATAAAGAAACATACATAGAAGATGTGCACATTTTCGTGAGAACTGAGAGTGAGGGAGGGAGACAGACTCTTCCCTGTCTTACAGTTTCAGTTTGTGTTAAGTACGGTGCTGTCACTTCTTAATAGAAATTGTTAGTTAAGTCCCACTGTCAGAAGCTTTACGGGTGGCCTTGCTCTTCCAGTGTATACAGTTAGAATCTGGTCCTTCCAGCCTATACAAGAGGGTTGGGAGAACAAGCAGACAGAACTTTCTAGTTCGACATTTCTACCCTCCAGGGGCCTCAAGGTCACATGTTAATAATTTGGGTAATTGTTTTCCTTGAGAGAATCCTCAGACCCTTCCATCACTCTACCTATTTTCCAGGACCTAAATCGACTCACCAATTCCTGAATGTGTCAGTTCTGCCATAGCTTGAGCTTCATCATGAAGGCAGCAAATGGGACAAGCAGAGATGAGAATGAAGATCAGAACTTCATTCTTAACATAATTAGACTCCATGGCATCACAAGCGGATTGTAAGACTTTCTCTCCACATCTCCCCTCTTTCTTCTAAAAAAAATAAAGTAATAATAATAATAATAATAAGCACTACTTCACTTTTTTGGGGGTAGATCCTTAAGAACTTGGCAAGTCCTCAATAAAGTGGCCATTATCTTTTTGGAACTATTAACCAATAGCTATTCTCATAACATAAAAGGAATGCGTTTGCATAATGCTGCCTTAAAGTGGCTCTTTGGCTCAGGAACTTCATTATCTCTAAGTTTAACCAGAAAATAGTTTTAGAGGGGTGTGGGGTGCTGGCAGACTTCACTGACTATATTGTATCATTTGGATGATTTCCAAGAGATATTTGCCTTACTGTACGAGTCATCAAATTTCCCACATTCATAATAATAATTAAAAATGTACTTAGGTTTATTATCTTCAAAACAAAACCATTCTTCTTTTTAAAAATAACATTAAAAATACTTCTCCCTTATAACATTAATCATGTTTACTGGAGAAAATTTGGAAAAATGGAAAATTTGGAAGAAGGAAAAAAGTCAGTTGCTATCATTCTTTTTTTCTTTCTGAAAATAGTAATGAGTAGTACTACATACATAGTATTGGCCGTCATTGGGAGCTGACTAAAAGCCAGGCTAGTTTTTCTATGTGGATCATCTTATTTGATCCAAAACAACACTTCTCTGAAGACGTTAATGTTTTAGTGTAAGTACACACACACACACACACACATTGAGAGAAGTTTGAGAATTTGTTTAAGGCAGAGTTTCTCAACCTTGGCACTACTGGCATTTGGGGCTAAAGGATTATTTGTTGTGATGAGCTTTCCTGTACATTGCAGGATGTATAGCAACAACCCTGGTTCACTAGATGCTAGTAGTACCCGCTCTCCAATTATGAAAATCAAAAATGTTTCCAGGCATTGTCCGATGTTCCCTGGATGGTAAAATTGCCCCTAGTTGAGAACCACTAATTTAAAATTATACACCTAGTAAGTGATAGGGGCAAGAATGAAAACCTGTTCTCTCTCTTCATAGTCCTGATCTTTTTCCATTTTTCTTGTTTTGTTTTTCTCATTTGAGCTGTGTTATCATTGGCCAAGCCATCCCTCTTTTAGTGAGAATTTTTTTTTTTTTTTTTTTTTGTCTAATACAAATAATGCTTGAATGGCTACCTTTACACTTAATCTTTTTCTTCTATATTTATGATTTTCCTTAGGCTATGTTTTTCAATCTGAAATTTCTGAGGCATAATGTATGAACATTTTTGACTTTTGCTATGCATTACCATTTTGACTGAGCCAACTTATTTTCCAATCAGTTTTGCATGAGAGTGTCTTCTCTCTGCTTTACCCCACCACGTTCATTTGAAGTTTTGTAGCTGGGGGTCTTAAAGTTTTGTGGCCCATAAGCATCCAAGATGGGCCAAAAATGCCTCTTGGGAAATAACAGTGCACTTGTCACCACTAATGCCATCAGTGTAAAAAGTCTTAAACTGTGACAATTAACTCCAACCACATTTAATCTAGTAATACTTGTCGGGGTTCGTGAACCTTCTGAATCCCACTGACCACTCTCAGTTTCCAAGGGGAAGCTCTGGCCAACAGAACAATTTTTATTTCTGGACCACACTTCTGTATTGTTGTGGAAACCACTAGTATCAATCCTTTCCAAGAACTAGTGGGCCACATTTCATCCCTGAGAGCTAGACATCTGCAAATCAATCCAGTAACAGATAGTATAGAAAGTATATTTTATTATGCGCTTACTGGATTCAGGGTACGCTTCTTTATATAAGTTATTTCATTTAATGTTCATAGGAAGTATTGCTGTATTCATGAGATGGAGTCATTGCAATTTAGAAAATATAAATTATCCAAGTTCACAAGCTAGAAAATGGAAAAACTGATCACCAAAATCAAGTCTTTATTGTTTGGACCACAACCGTTTAATAGAGCTCAAAGATATTTCCCCCAACAAAAGCCTATGAGATTACAGTTACCCCAAAGATATTTCTCCAATATACTAACACAGTGATTCCTGAATTGTGGTTCCCAAACAGCAGCATTAGTGGCACCTGAGAACTTGGTAGACATATGGATCAGAATCTCTGGGATGAAGTCCAACAATCAGTGTTTTAATAAGTCCTTGAGGTGATTCTGATGCCTGTTGAAGTTTGAGAACCACTACTCTCACATACATACACACACAAAGTTTTCCCATTACACCCCTCCACCCTGAGTAAAGGAACTGCATTTATCAATTTTCATGTGGAATGTAAGAAGGTTTTACTGCTTTCACCCTGACTTTACAAAAATATATATTTCTTAATTCTCCAGTTGTCCTCTTGGCTTCTTGTTCATTCTATATGGAGTTTCACTGATGACTTATTACATCTCTTTCTATATTTTACCCCTATTGTTAAGCTGGATTTCTACAAGACTCTTACTTGGCAGAAGCTGAAGAGAAGGGTTTAATTTTTAGGGCTCAAAATTCTAATTTTGATATGTTTATTGACACAATACTTCCATTAGAATTATAGTCATCAATTGGGGTGACCAGTTCTTTTCTTGGTAAGGTTTTCTACATATTTTAGAAAATTATTTTAGAGCTACCATATGTCCTGATAGCACTGGTGGACTTATGTTTTGCTTCAGTTAACTACCTTTCCCAAACTGTATTGGAGCTTCCAAAAAAAAGAGCGCTTCAAAACACTGCATTTTCCACTTTTACAGTCAATGAGTAATTGCTGATAGTGTTGGGCAGGTCAGAGAGATTGGAGCACTGCCCTTGAGAAAATGCCACAGTGAGATATTATCATAGAAGAATCCATCATCTGAGGTAATAAGATAACAAAGGCGTTTTTATTTAGTCAAAAGCATATGCTCAAAGGTATGAAAATTGCTTAGATATTTATATCTTTCCTATGGATTTTAGCCACTGAACTAATGAACAGAACATGAAATAATAAATAATAAAACCTGGAAATATTTGAGATTAGGAAACTAATCCAGAATGGGCCACAAAGTCGGCATTCATAGCATATTCCACCCTCTCCATACATTTCAAACAAGGCTCCTTATCATTCATCAGAAACCATTAGTGTGGTTCGTTGACAGGTGTGAAGTGTGTCTTTTCTTTCAGAAAATTTTAGGGTGTTACATGACTCTTGGGGACTACTTTGAGAACCCCAGTGGCCAATAAACACTTCCATCTACCTAATACCCAGCCACAATCCATAGAGCAAAAACATGTAGGTTAGTGAGTCTCTCTACTGTTCTATTTTCTCTGTAGCATAATAAAAGTCGTTAATTAGATCATGCTAGAATGCCCATCAGTAAACTGAAGAAGAAATGGCCCTCTTTAAAGCTATGGAGTACAGAAAAAGCTCCTTGTGATTTTCTTCTGAAACAAACAAGTATCTCTTCAGAAGAAACTTGACTGTATTCATTCCTTTTACCTATACACCCCTCCCCTTGCTTTATTTTTTAAGTCACCCAGACCTTGTCTTTTCAGTAATGTCATAATCAGCAGGCTGAAAGCAAGGTTGCTGATAATTGTTCTTTATGTTGCTCTTTGTTTAGTATCTGATTCAATACATCTGTGTGGACACCATTTCATCACCTTCTTAGTAACAGAGGTGAAAAAAATCAATGACAATCAGATTACCTTGTTAACAGAAAGGCTAAAGGGCCAGTGTGTTAAGTTCACAGTGCATCACCTTTCATTTAAAATATTTCACTTTTTTATTATTTATCTTTATTATTATTTATAGCACCAAGCACAGAGTATTTCCTAACACGGAGTGTGGCCTTGCATTTGTCTTCTGCAGAACCATGCATTTCTGCCACATCACAGGCCAGGTTGGGGACCTCTGGAGCCCACTGCTGCCATTTCTCATAAAGCACTTTGGACCAGTCCCAAAGGACGCTGGTTGCAAAGCAGATCTTGTGATGTGAGTTGCCATATGATTTTGTTTCTGTAGTCGTGTTTGTTATTTACTGTTCGTCCTTATTAAGATCACTGTTATTACCTAAAGCAGCAGTGTGCCCTGAGCTATGAAAGAGCTATTATAATGTGCCCAGAGAACAAAAGTTCTCCACCGGGAACTTCCAAATGAAAGTCATGACATGGGACCACACAGTCCACAGCAATAGGGACGGATGCAGGGTAGTACACAGAGGGTTAGGTGGTTACTGCAAGAGGAAGTGCTTTGAAAAACAGGTGGGTATTGAGGAGGTTTTTGAAAGTGGAGAAGGATGTTATGTTGTGGCAAACGTGTTATTGTTTGAGCTTAATGGATAATTCATGACATTTTAGAATTGCAGAGGCACTAAAAGAACTAAAACTCTAAGATGAATCAAAAGACATAGAAAAGCAAGCAGGTGAGAAGATGGATTTCATTCCAGTGGGTTTAAAGAACAACCATTAAGGGGTATCATCACTGCTTATCCTTGATTGTAATACAACGGGCCAAATGCCAGTTTGTCTGTAGTTAGAGTACTTGCAAATGTCCACTTCTGGATCCAGGGCTTGAACTTGTGCCTGTGCTTCGTTGGAATATTCTGGGACTCACAGAAACCCCTGGGAACATGAACTTGGGCTGAGATTCAGTAGGTGAAGCCCTCAAGTGTGCCAAAGTAAGGTGGCACTGGAAGCTGGTATGGATGGGGATCTGATCCCATTTCTGGACTATGTTTTTTGGAGACACAAATTAAACCAAATAGATTATATCTTGAGGTCTTGCTAAATTTTCAAATTTCAGATCAAATTCAGCAGGTCATGACCACTATTGCCCAGGTTGGCTGCAAGACAGGGAGAAGTATTGGTTGCTTTCAAAAAGCCATGAAACTTACATGATTTATTCCAATGAATCTTCATAATAGACTCAACAAAATATGTATTAGAATCCCCTTTTACACAAGAGTGCACAAGGGTATTGGAAGCTTAGATCATGTAGTAAGTGGGAAAATCAGGGTTTGAACTCAGGTCCATTTGATTCAGAGGCTCTGGTTTGGCCCATCATTGGTTCTCAAAGTGTGGTCCATGGACTAACAGCTTCAGCATCCCCTGGGAGCTTGTTAGAAATGCAAATTCTTAGGCCCCACCCAAGATTTTTGGGGACTTTGCACAAGTATATACAAATGATTAGTCTCATCTTTTCAGGGATCTAAGTTCTCCCCAGCAGTATCTCTGGGTGAGGAATCCAAGGGACTGTGTTTTAATAAGACCTCTAGCTGATTCTGATGCACTTTAAAGTTTGAGAACCATGCATTTCACCAGGCCTCCTCCACAGGTTCTATAGTCCTACTGGTGTGTAAGCTCAGAGGCCAACATGGAACTCAGGTTCTGGCAAGATCTTGACACCAGCACAGCTGACCAAACAGCCTCAAGCAATTTGGATTCCTTAGGAGATGAGTCTGCAATGTCATGTTTGAAAACCTACTTCTTTATTATCAACATAAACTCATATGTGGATAAGATTCACTGGGAGATACAGTATAAGACCGGTCGCTGATGGTGTTTATCTCAGAGCAATTAAAAAGCTCTAGTTTCTTCAAGATTGCTATTGCCCGGGCCTACATTTTCAAGTTTCTAAAGTGCCTTTTTCTTTAAGGGCTAAATTCTCAAAAGAATTTTAAAACAACTTATCTGTTATTTCAAATATAAGCTATGCAATTACTTGTTAGGGCTCTTCAAAAGTGTCTCAAAGTAAAAGGACACCTGAGAGATAAATAAAATGTGTGATCCTGGATTGGGTCGTAGTCCAGAAAAGGACATTGGAACCCATTGCATTTCTTTTATTGATGCTCTAATTGTCTCATCTTTGGCCTCTTTGGGTTACACTTCAAGTCCTTTTGATATAACCTCAGTCATCTTTGATAGTTTCCTTGCTTTCTGTTAAAAAAACTTTTTTGCTTTGTTTTGTTGCATGTATAATTCTTTTCTTCTCTATCTTTGCTACCTATTGTATTTTGACTCTTGATAGTAGACAAAATTTCATTTTTGAGGGGATTTTACTGTAAAACATCTGTTCTGTAAGTAGACACATCCTAAACTAGCAATTCTTTTGAGGCATCATTTTAACAATTTTTATTTAAAAATTTTATAAATTATTCACTCCCTTTGGCATAAAGCATATATTTTTGAGAATCTATCAAAAGGAAATATACATGAACTTGGATAAAATCTGTGTATACAGCACAACAGAATTACTTTTAAAAAGCCAAAAAAGGTAATAAAAACAAAATTTGGAGCCTACAACCCTAAATGCAACAAAATGGGATTAATTAAGTGAACATCATGCAGCTATTTAAATATGGTAATTATGAAAACAGTTTAGCATCTTGAAAAAGTATTTATCATATAATTAAATGTGAAGGAACACAACATGAAACTATACATACTATGAGTACAATTATAAAATACATATGTCTATGATAAAAAAATTTTCAATAAATAACATAAATGAATAATTGTATTGTGAGTTAATATTACAATAAGAAAGTTTTTCTTGATGTCTCAAAATTTCTGAAATTCCATTCTACTACTTCTATAATCCAAAAAATATTTAAACCATTCAAAATGACCCTGGTATCAGAGTGGTTGAAATATCTTGGTATGCTCCTTCTTGTTATATTTGTTCATTATTTCATTTTGAGCAATACATGAATATCTGAATTAAAAAGAAAAAACAGCTTTCCGAGCTCTTTTAGAAAAACTCTTGGCTGTCCGGTCCCTCCTCAAGTCTCCTTTAGTTCTGAGCATCTTGTTCACTGCATGGCAATTGCCCAGTCTGCATATGAGTCTTACTCTGACTCCATTTGTCTGGGACAAAGATTGCCAAAAGCAAGTGCTACTCTTGGCCTCAGTGTCTATTCTATTGGCTTTAAACAAGTACATATTAGAGACTGAGTAAAATGTAACACATTTCTACTTTTTATTGACTATTGTTAAATAAGTACAGGTAGAGATAGATACATAGAAATATTATAAAACCCATTGAGACAATCAATCTTTATATACAGATTATCTTTTTTTAAAAAAGATACTTAGATTACATCAATGTTACCCTCCCCCATTTTCTCACATTAACAACATCCTTCATTAGTGTAGGACATTTGTTACAATTGATGAACATATATTGGAACATTGCCACTAAGTGTGGATTATAGTTTAGATTATAGTTCAAACTCTCTCATGCACAATTTTGTAAGTTATGACAAGATATATAATGGCCTGTATCTGCCATTGCAACATCATTCAGGACAATTCCAATGTCCCGAAAATGCCCCCATATAACACCTATTATCTTTTTAAGCAACCATGTTTATGCCTGAAATCACGGTCAGACTAATTATACAAATCCAGTCAGTTGTTATAAATTTTGATACTAAATACCACATACTTTTGATTTTGCATCTCAAATATGGATTGGATATAATGTTAATAAAGGTATGACCATTCAGTCTTGGAAATCAATAACTAATACTGCCCAATTAAGTCTCTCCAGTCAAAACTGTTGATGTGATAGATAGTACTAGGTGCCGAGAAAGAAGATCTTAATTTGAAGCCTGTTTGCAAACTCATGTGTAAAGCTGGGCGGCCTTGACCATGTTATTAATTCTAAATTTTTTTTCACAAGTACAAAAGGAGATTTTAAAGACTTGCCCATTTCACAAGCTCATATGAGATCATAGTGGTGAATGCAAAAACTAAAAAGTGTGTGATAGATGTAAGGAGCTAACCCTTATTATTAAATTCAAGAATGTGGAATTTTTGTTTTGACTTTTCTTCAGGGCTTTCTTTTTTCATTGCTTTCTCTGCATTTTTTCCCTTTCTTTCATTAATTTTACAGCTAAACTTCTCAATGTTTGCAGGGGTGGGGATAGGAAAGGCAATCCAGAGAATTATGTAACTCTATCTTGCCTCCTAGATTCATCAAATTACTGATAATTAGTAGAGCACAAAAAAAGAGGTTATGTTTAATTTTTATGAGTTTACAAACCATGGCATCTCCTGCATGCTTGAATATCATGAAGAGACATATCTGTCTTCAAATCTAATGGCTTGAAACCATCTTCATGGATTTGGAATAACTGCTTCCATTGCTTAAGCAAAATGCAGAAATCTTGATGGAGACTTTATTTGTGCTGCCATTGCCAAATCTTACCTACATGTCTCTTCTCTGTGCTATGAAGGCAGGCTGCACATATGCATTGCTCATAGAACTTTCCATCCTGTGCTGAAACAAATCACTGCTCTATGTCTCTGCCTCTCATTTTTACTTTAAGTTCCTTCAAGATTGGGACAATACTTTTTCAGGTGTCCAATGACAAGTTCAACTTGTCCAGCTCATTTTTTAAGGGGTTTGTTTATTTATTTATGTATTTATTTCTCCCCATCCCCTTGTTGCTTTTTTTCACTTGCTGCGCATGTTCATTTTCCTTGTTTCTTTAGGAGACACCAGGAGCCAAACTCGAGACCTCTGATATTGGAGGGAAGTGCCTAATCACTTGAGTCACTGCTGCTCCCTGCTTTGTTATGTCTCTTATTATGTTTTCCCTCCTGCATCTTTTGTTGTGTCAGCTTGCCGCCTGCCCATCAGCTCACTGTCTTTTTTAGGAGGCACCGGGAACCTCTGCTCCCTGCTTTGCTGTGCCTTTCATTATGTTTTCTCTTCTTGTGTTTCTTGTTGTGTCAGCTTGCCATGCCTGCCTGTAATGCCAGCTGGCTGTCTTCTATAGGAGGCACTGGGATCCGAGCCAGTGACCTCCCGTGGTAGACGGGAGCCCAGTTGCCTAAGCCATATCTGCTTCCCTCCAGCTGATTTTAAGCACTTAAAGAATATTTATGCAAAGCATTTTGAGAACACAATTGACCACATTGCTTGGGGAAAAAAGTATGTATTAGGTATAAATTGTATTGGTATAAATTGAAGATTGGGGTAAATAAGAGAAGGGTTTAAGCCAGGGGCTCTTGACAAGGGCTCCATGAGCTTGAATTGAAATTAAAAACAAACAAACAAACAAACAAACAAACAAAAAAAAACATTATTCTTGTGGGGATTTGCTGGTTGGTGTGGGTGTGACATATTTATTAAATAATACACAATATAGTGTGGACTTATTAAGGGACCCGTAGTTTTCACCTGACTGGCAAAGGGGTACGTGAAACAAAAAAGGTTAAAAACCTCTGTTTAAGCAGATGGCAAAATCCTTCAGTTATTGAAGATGTGTGAGGAGTGTTTTAGGACAAAGTAATTAGGTGAAAGGCAATATAAGTCCTGGAGAAAGAGAGAAGCTGGGAGATTTTGGCTAAATTCATAGGGACCTTCAAACACAGTTGTTGATTTGTGGATAACAATTCTGGAAAAATGAAAGAGACATTACCAGGGAAATATCAAAATACCCCGTGTTATTGCTTCCATGTCAGTCATTTTTTCTCCAGTGTGCTATGGTAGATTTCAAATTCTAAGACAATTTTTTGTTAACTTTTATTTATTTATTTATTTATTTGTTTACACTCCATTGGTATTCTCCTTTTTTTTTTTTTTTTCCTTTATTAGAGAAGTTGTGGGTTTAAGAAAAATCTTGCATAAAATGCAGTAGTCCCGTATACTACCTTAACTTTTGTTGCATTAGACATGGTCTAAATTCTAGAGGTACCGATGAACTCTATACATATATGTGGTAAATGGATTTATTCTCATTAAACAGAGTTTTTAAGCAAGAATTTCCTATCAGTGATATGGATGCCCTTTTCTAATCAGACTAGTTTGGTGATGATCCAAATGATATCGATGAAGTGAATTGGATACTTCACTTTTAGTACTTTTAACTAAAAACAAAGATTTATCAACATTTGATACTTCCTTTTCTTCTAATGATTAAATGTATTTTGAATGTTCATTTAACAAAAATAAAAAAATAAATAAATTTAATTCCCAAATGAAAGACAAGGAAAGAAAGAAAAGAAAGGAAAAAGAAAAGATGAAATGATTGATTAAATACAACAGGATCTTCATTTTTTCATTAATTGATGTATGTTTAAGTATCTTTTAGTTTTAACTGAATTTCAGGTTAAATCTCATGTAATTGCCAGGAACCTGTTCACTACAGACTCATGGCTAAAGTCATTTTAATTAATCATTGCAGAAGTTAGTAATGATTTTAGGCTGCAGAATGAAATTATTTCATAAAGTGGCAAGTTCCCTATGTGTTTTATCTTTCTTCATCTGGATTATGGCAGGCAGAAATTGAATTTTGTCAATAGATTCAAAGGAGGGTTATACCTACAATGGCTTCAGACAGAAGTCCAATGACTTGTGTGAAAAAAAAAAAAAAAGGATGGAAAAGTAAATGAATAGTCAGATGAAAGCAAAAGTAATTTCACTCCCAAAGGAGAGGTTGCAAGTTTCTAAAATGTGGCTACATTAAAAAAGAAAAGAGGCATCCTTACAAATCTCACACTCTGAAAAGTTTATAATATATTGAAGAAAAGCAGTTTCTAGTTGAGTTGTTATACCCAATATACAATAATTGAAGGACGAAATAATCCATAAACACATATTGGATTTCTATGTGATATCTGGCACCACACTAATGGTAGTCATGAAAATTAAGAGAATGGTGATCTTGCCCTCAGGTCGATTCTAACAGTATTAGTTATTCAAGATGTGTGCATAAGAAATACATAAAAAATAAAGGCAGCATGTAATAAAACAACAGTTTATACAGTAGGAGGGGGAGGATGAGAAAGAAATGAAGCAACTAAAATTTACTCAGTGCTTGCTTTGTGGCAGATCCTGTGGTTAATTTTTCTTATTAAAGAAGTAATAACAAAAATAATGTACAATTTCTAAAATTGGGAAAACACACTTGAGAATGAAGGAAATAAAAATACCTTGTGGTTTTGCCATCTACAATTAAATTTACCAAAATTGAAATTTTAATATATGGCATTTCTTCCAAAATTTCTTATAATGATGTATCTGTATATATGTAATTGTATCATATAAAGCAAACTAACCTAATTTTCTATTACTAATGTCCTGAGCATTTTTACATGACACTAAATATTTTTCTGTCATATTTTAAATCCACTCAGGGATTTAAATGAATCTGCTAAGTTATTTAATTCTAGAGATTTCTGATTTTAAAAGTTACTTCCCCACCTCATGCATCTCGGAAATGACTATAAGTTGTCAAAAGTATTTAAGTTTGTGTCAGAAATATGAACAGTGGCCACTCTTCAAATGACTCAAAATTACTGGAAGATGGAATCTATAGGTGAGATACTTTCTTGAGTAGCAAAATACACATAGTAGAAGCAATAGGTATTTATGATTGATCACATAATTTTAAATTGAGCACACATAAGCTCTTTGTGCATGTGCACAGGAAATAAAGGAAGAGGGACTGTCTTAACTGATATATTAACTTGCCAAATAGATAAGTAATAAAAAAAAAAAAGTAGGGAACTGGAACTAGACAAGTAAGAAAGAATTTTACTCTGGAAGGTAAATTGGTTCAAACATATGGAAATTAAAGACAGAACATCTTATTTAACAGAATTCTGTAAAAGAGGGTGGTGAAGCATTTTAAGCCAGGGAAAAGAAGAGCGATAACAGATTAGTATTATTTAAATAGGAACATTATTATGAGTTATGTTAGTGGGAAGGCAAGAGAAGACTTCTGTCTCCAAACAAAAGGGAGTAATAGGGACCAGATTTATCCATCTGCCTAAAACAATCAAAATATCCAGAAAAAATAGATGAACAAAATATTTTTCATAATATTGGGTGTCAGACAATGAAGAACAGTGATTTGTGAGATGCAGGAAACCAATGTTATGAATCTTATGATTACCTCTACTTACTGCATTGAGTTTCCAGGCTGTGGCACAGGAGAGGGAACCAAGGCAGAGATTGGCATACTTTCTAAGCTGAGGAGATGGAGCAGAGAAAGTGGGGAGCGCAGTATGGTGAGAGTTCGAAGGCCAGGGAACCACAAAGTAGATCGCTGAACATAGAGAACCATGGGGATCTTGCAAAGGTCTCCACGCAAGCATTCAGCAGAATACTGATCAGCACATATGTATAAGGAAACTAGCCAAAGCTATGGAAAGAACTACCTGAAAGAAAAACAGAGAACTGTACCCAGTATTTCCATGGGGTTGGGAGCAGTGTCTGTTCTCACCAGCCATAAATCAGTGAACCAAGTACTGGGAAGGGTCTTGCTTTAGTAGGGGGAATAATTGGCCCAAGACTAAGTACTGCTCTGGTCTTGCCCTTCAAATCTTAAAAAGCAAGACCCAAAAGGATCAAACTGTTTCCAAATAACTCAACTGTATCCCAGAACAGAGCTCAAGAGTATTTATAGGAATTGAAAATTATCCAAGAACCAACAAGGTAAAATTCACAATGTCTGGCATTTAAAAAGAATTATCAGGCATTCGTAGAAGCAGGAAAATATGAACTTTCATCACGAGAAAATCAATCTATTAAAAGTAATGCAAAAATAACACAGATTTTAGAATTGGTAGACAAGGATATAAAAACAATTATATTCCATATGTTCAAATGGTAACTAGAGACATGAAAGATATTAAGAAGACCCTAATAAATATTCCAAAGAAAAGACTGCAATATCTGAGATAAAATATACCCTGGGTGAGATTAATAGAAGATTAGACATTGCAGAGGAAAAAAAAAATAGTGGATTTAAGGCTTAAGAATAGAAACACCACAAAATGAAATATAGGGTGAAAATATTTTAAAGAATGAAAAAGGAACAGTGAGCCATACATAAGAAACATGAACAAAACTGCACCAAGATATTTTATGTACAGAGAACCAAAGGTAAAATGAGAGCAGAATTCTTTTGAAATTATGCAAGAAGGAAGCCAGTGGAACAATATCTTAAAAAAAAAATTTTTTTTATTTTTTAAATTACTTGAAGTATATCACTCATACATAAACATACATAAACAATAAGTTTATAGTAATAGTTGTGAACTTACAAAACAAAGCTACATAACATCATACAGGGCTCTCATACCTCACCCTACCAACAATACCTTGCATTGTTGTGAAACATTTTTAATGATTAAAGAGCATCGTCAAAATATTACTGATAACCAAAGTATCTTACATTTGGTATATTTTTTCCACAACTCTCCCTATTATTATCATTTTTTATATCATTTATACATGAACATACATAAACAATAAGTGTATAGTAAAAGTTATGAGCTTATAAAGCAAATATGTAACTTCATACAGGGGTCCCATACATAAACCCACCACCAAAAACCTTGCATTGTCATGAGACATTTGTTACAAATTATGAAAGAATATTGTTAAAATCTTACTACTAACTATAGTCCTTATATTGCATTTGGTGTATTTTCCCCCACCCAATTATTTGTTAAATATATTTTTATGACAGAAGTTGTAAGCTTACAAAACAATCATGCACATGTGAACTCCCATAAAACAGCCCTCTCTCAACACCACACCGTGGTGGAACATTTGTTACAGACTATTACCAGGTCCATAGCCCACATTTGGCACACTTTTTCCATACTCCCCCATTATCAACACAGTACATCTTTGTCATAGATGCAAGAATATTACATTATTACTGTTAACCACAGTCCATAAGTCACTCCAGTTGTATTTTTCCCATGCTTCCCACATTTCCATCACCCTGTAGTAGTGATGTACATCTGCTCTAGCTCACAAAGGACACTCTTGCATCTGTACCTTCAACCAAAATTCTCATCCACTTCTGGGTTCACTGTGTTATTCAGTCCCTAGATTATTCCTTAGCTTTCTTTCCATTGGCATTTACATCCCTAGACTACCCTTTTCAGCCACATTCCCATTTATAAACCAGCTGTTACTCAATATAATGTATTACCATCAACTCTATACATTTCTACACTTTTACAGTGAAGTTAATTAAAACATCTACATACATTAAACATCAATAGTCCAACTCGGTTCTCCTTTTTATCTCCTTTAAGAATCCACCACCTCCCACCAGGTCTTGAAGATATTTTCCTATCTTTTCTTCTAGAAGCTTTATGGTTCTTGCTTTTATATTTAGGTTTTTTTATCCATTGTGAGTCAATTTTTGTATAAGGTGTGCAATAGGGTCCTCTTTCCTTCTTTTGGCTATGGATATTAAGTTTTCTCAGCACCATTTGTTGAATGAACTGTTCTGTCTGAGCTGGGTGGATTTGACAGGCTTATCAAATATCACTTAACCTTAGATGTGAGGGTCTATTTCTGAAACATCAATTCAGTTCCTTTGGTGTATGTGTCTGTCTCTATGCCAGTACCATGCTGTTTTACCACTGTAGCTAGGTAATATGACTTAAAGTCCAGAAGTGAGAGTCCTCTAACTTCACTTTTCCTTTTAAAGATATTTCTGGCTATTCAGGACCCCTTACCCTTCCAAATAAATTTGATAATTATGTTTTCTGTTTATTTTTTTAAATGCTGGTAGAATTTTTATCAGGCTTGCAATGACTCTGTATATCAATTTGGGTAGAATTGAGATCTTAATGATATTTAGTTTTCCAATCCATGAGCTTGAAATGTTCTTCCAATTATTTAGGTCTTTTTAAAATTCCTTTTAACAATGAGTTGTAGTTTTTTGAATACAAGTGCTTTACATCATTGGTTAAGTTTATTCCAAATATTTTATTTTTTAAGTCACTATTGTAAATGGAATATTTTTTCCTGACTTCCTCCTCAGATTGCACATTAGCAGTGTCTTTTAAAGCCCATTTATCTGATATACGTATAGCTACTCTGTCTTGTTTTTTATTTGTTTGTTTGTTTTGATTTTTTTGTTTTTTGTTACTGCATGTGTGGAATATCTTTTTCGAGCCTTTTGCTTTCAATCTATTGGTATCCTTGGGTCTAAGGTGAGGTGGCTCATATTTTCTTACCCTTTCCACCAGTCTGCGTCTTTTGATTGGGAAGTTTAATCCACTAACATTCAATGTTTTTAACGTAAAGGCAATTCTTATTTCACCCATTTTGACCTTTGGATTTTATCTGCATATTTTGGATTTTATCTGCATATTCGCCACTCTCTTGAGACTTTGTTACTTTTACTGGTAAAATCTTCATTTCTAGACTCTCTTTCAAGCCTCTCTCTCTTGCCTTTTCTTTTCAGACTGTAGCACACCTTTTAGTATTTCCTGCAAAGCTGGTTTCTTGGTTACAAACTCTCTCGGTTTCTGTTTATCTGTGAATATTCTAAACTGGCCCTCTTTTTTGAAAGACAATCTTGTCAGATATAAGGTTGTTGGCTGGAAGTCTTTCTCTTTCAGTATCTTAAATATATCACACCACTGTTGTCTTGCCTCCATGGTTTCTGATGAGAAATCGGCACTTAATCTTATTGGGTATCCCTTATGTTATGCTTTGCTTTTCTCTTGCTGCTTTCAGAATTCTATCTTTCTCTTTGGCATTTGACATTCTGCTTAGTATGCATCTTGGAATTGATCTATTCAGATTTATTCAGATAGGAGTACGTTGTGCTTCTTGGACACAAGAAGATATCTATGCCCTCCAATAGGGTTGGGAAATTTTCTACCATTATTTCTTCAAATATCCCTTCTGCCCCTTTTCCTTTCTCTTCTTCTTGGGCACCCATGACATGTATATTTGCATGTCTCTTGCTGACATTTAGTTCCCGGAGACCTTGTTCAAATTTTTCCATTCTTTTCTTCATCTGTTCTTTTGTATGTTTGCTTTTAGAGGCCATTTCTTCAAGCTCACTGATCCTTTCTCCTGCCTCCTCAAATCTATTATTATATGATTCCAGTGTATTTTAAATTTCATTTATTGCACCTTTCATTCTCATAAGATCTGTTATTTTTCTATGTATGCTTTCAAATTCTTCTTTGTGCTCATCCAATGTCTTCTTAATATCCCTAATCTCTTTAGCCACCACTTTGAATTTATTAAGGAGATTTGTTTGGAAATCTGTGATTAGTTGTCTCAATTCCTTTATATCATCTGGAGACTTATCTTTTTTCTTTAACTGGGTCATATCTTCCTGTTTCTTGGCCTGGATTGTTGTTTTTTTGTTAGTGTCTTAGCATCTGGCTTACTAGGATATTTCTTCTGGGTGCAGTTTTTCTCTTTAGTCTAAGGCTTTCTTACTCTTTCCCCCTTGCTGGTTGTGTAGTAAAAGCCAAGGATGTAGTTGGCACTGTAAGCTGTGGAGCCTCAAGCTGCCCTCTTTGCCACCGGGACCAATGAAGCTTCTGTCAACTTTCTCCTTTGCCAGGGGTAGGGACAAAGCCACAATCATGTGTAACAATCCAAGTTATGCAGTCCTAGACTGCAGTTACCCAGAGAGACTGATGATGCTTCACACCCTTTTCTCCCCTGCATGGGGTGGGGTTAGAACTGCAGGTGTGGGCAGCAATCTATGCCATGCAGGTCCCAAATGACTGCAGTTGTCCCGGTAGACTTCCAGCTATTCAGTCTGTGACAGCCAAATGTACCTGCAGTTACCCAGAGAAGCTGGCTCAGGTCCCACCAGCTTCCTCCTTACCAGAGGTGGGCCTGAGGCTTAGGCTAGGGCTGCAAGCTGATCTGGGTAAAAGAAATTGGTCCCTACCATCACTGTGATTTTCAGTCAGCCCTGTTTCCCCTCATGCCCGGGGGTGGAGACAAAATGACAGCTACCAGACTCTTTCTGACTTGGACAGGTTCAAACTTTAGCTGTTCTTAGGGTATACTTTAGCCAGCTGAATTTACTAATCAGTAGCTGAAATTGATGGCCAACTGTCTCTTACTCCCCTGTGTTTGGGAAATGGAGCTTCCAACTCCAGCCACAGAATAGCTCCTGAGGCAGCTTGTGCTGCCAGAGTTGAATGAGCACCAGCCTCCACGGCGTGGCATGTATGTTCCTGAAAAGCCAGCGCAGATCCCCCAGCTTTCTCCCTTCTGTGGGTGGGGGTAGGGCTTAGCCTAGAGGTGCAATCTGATCTGGATGGAAAGAAGCCAGTACCTAGAAGCACTGTGATTTTCAGTCAGCCCCATTTCCCCTTGTGCCAAGGGCAGAGTTAAAATGGCTGCTACTGGCCTCTTTCTGACTTGGACAGGTTCAAATTTTACCTGTTCTTAGGATTATACTTTAGCCAGCCAAATGAACTAGTCAGTAGCTGAAGTTGATGCCCAACTGTCTCTTCCTCCCCTGTTTTTGGGAAGTGGTGTTTCCAATTCCAGCTACAGAATAGCTCCCGAGGTGGCTTGTGCCTCCAGTAGAGGATAGGCACCGGCCTCAACCACATGGAGTGCTCTACTTATGAATCTTCTCTGCAGATGGGTAGTCTCCTCCTTCCATTCCCTCAAGGATGTTGCAGGATGCTTTTCTAGTCTTCTGGGGCCCCCAAACAGGTGTTTTAGATAGCTCTGGGTGATTACTAACTGCCCTGTAGCACGAGCTGACTCTAGGAGCTTCTTACTCTGCCACAATCTTGCTGGTTGTCTCCTCTCATTTTTTCCAGCACATTATTTCTAGACAAAGGAATTCAAAGCAACAAAACAGTAGCAATATTAATAAATATCTGAGGTTGTTTTTATAATTTAAAATTCTTTAAAAGGTAATTGACTGTTTGAACAAAGATAATAATAAAATATTGTGGTGTTTATAACCAATTTATAGGCAAAATATATTAGAATGATAGTATATCCAAAAAAGCAGGCATTCAAAAATGAGGGAGAGTTCAACATATTCACAGATAAACAAAAATTAATAACGTTTGTCAATAAGAAACCTGCCCTTCAAGAAATACTAAAGGGATCTGCAGGTTGAAAGGAAAAAGCAGGAGAGTGTAGGAATGAAGATTATTGGTAAGAAAAGCTAAAAAGATTTTAAAAAGAAACAAAACCAACACAACATATATAAACCTAAAGAAAATATGGCTAATGTGAGTACTGCATTGACAGTAATAACACTGAATGTTAGTGGATTAAACTCTCCAATTGAAAGACACATATTGGCAGAAAGGTTAAGGAAATATGACCCATCTATATACTATCTACAAGAAACTCACTTTAGACCCTGGGACGTAAGGAAGTTGCACATGAATGGCTGGAAAACAATTTTACATGCAAACAATAACCAAAAAAGTGCAGGAGTAGCAATACTAATATCAGACAAAATAGACTTTAAATACAAAACTACTCTAAGAGACAAAGAATTAATAAGAAACAGAGAACTTGAATAATATTTTAAAAGTTCTAGACCTAATAGACATATACAGAACGTTATACCCAAATACAGCAGGATATACATTCTACTTGAGTGTACATGGATGATTCTCCAGGATAGACTAGGTCATAGAACAACTCTCAACGAATTCAGAAAGATTAAAATTATACACAGTAATTTCTCTGACCACGATGTAATGAAGCTGGAAATCAATAAGGGGCAGAGAAACAGAATAAGCACAAAGACATGGAAGTTAAACAACACACTCTTAGACAATCAGTGGGTCAAGGAAGAAATTGCAAAAAAAAATCAGTAACTACCTTGAAATGAATGAAAATAAGAACACAACATATCAAAACCTATGGGATGCAGCAAAAGCAATGCTGAGAAAGAAATTTATAGCCATAAATGCCTATATTAGAAAAAAAAAGAAAGAGCTAAAACCAAAGACCTAACTGTACATCTGGAGGAACTAGAAAAAGAACAACAAACTAATCCCAAAGCAAGCAGAAAGAAGGAAATAACAAAGATTGGAGAAGAGCTAACTGAAATTGAGAATTAAAAAAAAAAACACCAGAAAAAAAGAACAAAACCAAAAGCTTGTTCTTTGAGAAGATTAATATAAATTGACAAACCCTAACTAGACTAACAAAGAAAAAAAGAGAGAAGATTCAAATACATAAAATAAAAACAAGGGAGGTGATATCATCACCAATCCCACAGAAATAGAGTATCATAAGAGGATACTTTGAAAAATTGTGTGCCAACAAGATGGACAACTTAGATGAAATGGACAAATATCTAGAAACACACAAGTGCAGCCTATATTTATTAAAAAAAAGAAATCGATGCACTCAACAGATCAATCACAAGTAACGAGATTGAATAAGTCAACAAAGACCTCCCAATTTAGAAGAGCCCAGGACCAGATGGCTTCAGAGGTGAGTTCTACCAATCATTTCAGAAAGAACTAACAACAATCCTTCTTAAACTCTTCCATAAAATAGAAGTGGAAGCAACATTGCCTACCTCATTCTATAATGCCAACATCACCCTAATACCAAGGCTACATAAAGATGCCACAAGTAAAGAAAACTACAGACCAATCTTTCTAATGAACCTAGATGCGAAAATCCTCAACAAAATACTTGCTAATTGTATTCAACAGCATATCAGACAAATTATACACCATGACAAAGTGGATTTCATCCCTGGTATGCAAGAACATTTTAACATAAGAAAATCAATTAATGTAATGCACCACATTAAGAGATCAAAAGAAAAAAAAAATCACACAATCACTTCTACTGATGCAGAAAAAGCATTTGACAAAGTACTGCATCCTTTGTGGAGGTTTTTGTTTTTCTTATTTTATTTTATTTATTTATTTATTTATTTATTTATTTATTTATTTTTAAATTTTTGTTGTTGTTGTTGTTGTTTCTAGGTACCTTGGGGCCAGGGATTGATGCAGGACATTAGATGTGGGAAGCTGGCACTTAGTCACTGAGCCACATGGCTTCACTGAGTTGGTTTTTTCATTTGTTTGCTTCTTGTGCGTTTTGTTTTGTTTTTTAGAAGGCACTGGGAACCAAACCCAGGACCTCCCATGTGGGGAACAGGTGCTCAACCACTTGAGCCACATCCATTCCCCAACACAGCATCCTTTCTTGATGAAAATTATTTCAAAACACAGGAATATAAGGAAACTTCTTTAGTATGACAAAGGGTATATATGAAAAGCTCAAAGCTAACATCATATTCAATGGTGAAATGCTAAAGGCTTTCCCTGTAATATATGGAACAAGACAAAGATGCCCAATGTCACCACTGTCATATAACATTGTGTTAGAAGTACTTGCTCAAGCACTTAGATATAAAAGAAATCCAACTTGGAAAGGAAGAAGTAAAATTTTCACTATTTGCAGATGCCATGCTCCTATACATAGAAAACCCTGAGAAATCTATAACAAAGTTTCTAGAGCTGATAAATGAGTTCAGTAAAGTGGCAGATTATAAGATCAACATGCAAAAATCAGTGGCATTTCTGTACACTGAGGAGGAAATTAAGAAAAAAAATTCCATTTACAATAGCAACTAAAAGAATCAAATATCTAAGAATAAATGTAACTAAAGATGTAAAGGACTTGTATACAATTGTATAGTTATACAATATTGTTACAGGATATCAAAGAAGACCTAAAAAAAAAAAAAAAAGGAAGAATATTCCATGTTCATGGATTTTAAGACTAAACATCATTAAGATGTCTATTTTACCCAAATTGATTTACAGATTTAACACAATACCGATAAAAATTATAACAACATTTTTTTACTGAATTGGAAAAATTCAGTAAAATTGGAAAGTTCATACTGAATTATGAAATTTATTTGGATGGACAAGGGGCCCTGAATAGCCAAAACCATATTGAAAAAAAAACTGGAGGAATCATGCTGCCTGACTTTAAAGCATACTACAAAGCTACAGTGGTTAAAACTGCATGGTATTGGCACGAGAATATACACATATAGTCAACTGATACTGGACAAGGCTACCAAGCCCAATCAACTGGGATAGTATGTCCTCTTCAACAAATGGTGCTGGGAGAACTGGATATCCATAGCCAAAGGAATGAGAGAGGATCACTATCTCACACCTTATACAAAAATTAATTCAAGATGGATCAAAGACCTAAATATAAGCGCCAAGACTATAAAGCTCCTAGAAGATAATGTAAGGAAGCATCTATGGATCTTATAGTAGGAAATAGTTGCAAACACTTTTCACCCAAAGCATGAGCAATGAAAGAAAAAATAGATAAATGGGGCCTTCTCAAAATTTAAAACTTTTGTGCTTGAAAGGAGTTTGGCAAGAAAGTGAAAAGGCAGCCTATACAATGGGAGAAAATATTTGGTAACCATTTATCTGATAAGGGCCTAATATCCAGCATATATAAAGAAATCTTACATATTGAAAACAAAAAGGCAAACAAACCTTTTGAAAAATGAACAAGAGACTTGAATAGACACATTTCCAAAGAAGAAATACAAATGGCTAAACGGCACATGAAAATATTCTCAACATCACTAGCTATTAGGGAAATACAAATCAAAACTTCAATGAGATATCATCTTACACCTATTAGACTGGCAAAAAAAATGAAGAACTATAAGAATTGGAGAGGATGTGGAGGAAAGAAAACTCTCATCCACTGTTGGTGGGAATGTAGAATGGTGGAGCCATTGTGGAGGACTGTTTTACAGTTCCTCAGGAAGCTAACTATAGAACTGCCATATGATCCAGAAATCCCACTTCTGGGTATATACTCCGAAGAATTGAAAGCAGGGACATGAACAGATATGAACACTCATCTTCATAGCAGCATTATTCACTATTACTAAAGGTTGGTAGGAAGCCAGGTGTCCATCAACAGATGAATGAGCAAACTGTGGTATATACATACAATGGAATATTACTCAGCCGTAAGAAAGAATGCAGTATTAACACACAGGAGGGACAAAATGGATGAATTTTGAAGACCTTATGTTGAGCAAAGTAAGCCAGTCACTGAAGGACAAATATTACATGACCTCACCGATATGACTTAAACAAATTGAGCAGACTCACAGAGCTAGAGTCTGGAAGACAGTTTATCAAGAGACAGAAAAGGAGTAGAGGGTGGTGAGCTGATACTCAATATGGACAAAATCTATGACAAGGTGGAAGTGGGTGGATAGGCAGAGGATGGAGGGTGATAGTGATGCAGTGATATGATTGGGTTCGATGTGGCTGGAATGTGAGGGGCATTGGAGAGGGGAGGTTGGGTTGGACTATCCATGGAACCGGGGGGAGGGCTGGAGGAAGGAATAGGTGAACTCAGGGGATTTGTAGGTCTGTGGTTAAAACTACAATGGTGGGAATGTTCTTTTGGCAAATATTGCAGGGAAGGGTTACTGGGGCAGGGCATTGGGGGGAGGGGATGTGAAAGATAGGGTGCACCTGGGGCATGCTTCTGTGGAATATGTAAGTGTTCATCTTGTCATTGTGTGTTATATCCGAGACCCACACAAATAAACATGAAAACTTTAAACTCTATACCTGAGGAGTCCTGCTATATTGTCAATTAGAGGGGCAAGAATCTCTCGAGAACATATGCAGTGCCTAATAAAAGAAAACAGACTAATATGTAAAGTCCTCAATATTATTGCATGTAGCTATGAACCTTATTCTTCAAAAATTGAAGCTTAGTATTTACCATAAGTTCTGAGGGGAAGGAGAGGGCATTTTTAGGGCATTGGAATTGTTCTGCATGATCTTGCAATGACAGATACAGGCCATTTTAAATTTTGTCAAAACCTATAAAAGTGTACACTACAAAATGTAAACCATAATGTAAACCATTGACCATAGTAGCAATGCTTCAATATTTGTACATCGATTGCAACAAAAGTACCATACACATGTAAAATGATATTACTAGGGAACAGTGGGAAAGGGGGAGGAGGTTGGGTATAGCAGTATTCCCTATACTTGCTCTGTGACTTTTCTGTAACCTAAAGCATCTTTGAACATAAAGCAAAAAATAAGATACTTGGGAAACATACAGAAGAAATTGTCACTGTACATTAAAGGTAACAGATCTTATGGTGATGAAAGACAAATAAACAAAATTTTTATTTTATTTTATTTTATTTATTTTTGTATTTTATTTGTTATTATTATTATTTTATTATATTATTATTTTAAATTGGGGTTTTTTGGCTTTATTTTGGGGGAGGTTTTGGATTGCATAAGGGTCACAACCATGGCAGAAGAGGATCACTGGTGTAGGGTGTAAGTGATGGGGGGTATGTGTGGGGACAGGGTGCACTTGGGGCATGCCTCTTTGCATTTGAATATGTTCAAGCAGTCTTTGGGCATTGTCTTGGTGGGTGGAGACCCACACAATAACCAAAAGAATATTTAATTCCTATCCTGGGAAGTCCTGTTACATTCTCTAATAGAGTGGCAAGAATTCCCCGAGTATGTGGGCAGTGCCTGGTGAAGGAGGATGGACCAATACACCAGGCCCTTGATATTGATGGCTGTACTTATGAACCTTGTTCTTGTGAAATTGAAACTTAGCCTAGTATTATATATTGCCTAAGAGTTACCTCCTGAAATACTCCTTGTTGAGCAAATGTGGCCTCTTTCTAAGCCAAACTCAGCATATGAATGCACTACCTTTCTCCCGTCATGGGACATAGCTCCTGGGGATGATCCTCCTTGGCACTGAAGGATTATTACCAAGTACCAACTAGCAATGCATTTGGAAAAAGATCTTGACCCAAAGGGGGAAATATTAAATACAAATGAGTTTTATGGCTAAGAGATTTCAAAGTGAGTCGGGAAGTCAATCCAGAGTTTATGCTTATGCATATCTCAGCAGGATCTCATTGACTGCCACAGTAAACAGTGCCTCAAGCAGGGGAGCTCCTGAAGGCTCTAGAGACATCTAAACACTATAGGCATGCAGACAATCTCAGGAATTTGGCACCCTGTCAGTGAGCCTAACTTTGGAATATATGCTCCCCAATGTAAGAAAGTTAGATTCATTTATAATTTCCCTACACATGGCTCTTCTGCTCCTTTAATTTGAACCTATAATTAGCACTATACTCATTAAATATATGTCTCAGAGACTTAAATCTTCAGTCTGTTCATATGCCAGTTGAACCCTGAATCTCAGCAAAGTTGCAACGCCTACTGTCCAGTTCATGGGACTTGCCCAGGAAAACTAACAAAAAGATGTGATGGACAACACCCACCTCAAAAAAAAACCCAGAAGATATCCACAACTTCAAGCAAGACACTTTCATTCATCTGCCCCATGGTATCTAAGGCCCCTCTCAATCAGCAATGGAGTGGGCCTCACCATCACCAAATCCTCAATATTGAGGAATGAAAACAGATAAGGGAGGACTAAAGCTATGGACTAAAGTAGACTTATTATTCTAGCAATGGAAGAACTTGTAACACTGAGATAAAGGAAGTAGCCACCAGAGGTTCTGAAGGGAGGGAGAAGGAAGAATAGATATAACATAGGGCATTTTGGGGACATTGGAATTGTCCTGCATGACATTGCAATGACAGATACAGGCCATTATACATTTTGTCAAAAACTGTAAAACTGTCAGTGCAAAATGTAAATCAAAATATAAATTATAGACCGTGGTTAGTAGAAATGCTTCAATACATGTTCATCAAATGTAAGGAATGTACTACACTAAAGAAAGATGTTATTAATGTAGGAAATTGAGGGTGGGGAAGGGGTGGGATATATGGGAATCACCTATATTTTTAATGTAACATTTATGTAATCTTAAGCTTCTTTAAAAATAAAAATATTTTTAAAAAGACTGATAGTTAAAAGGCTGGGAAGGTAGAAATGGAAGTACACTATTGCAAGGTTCTTATGCTACAAATTAAGTTATATTATACCAATTGAAGGGAGACAGTAGCAAGTTAAGGATTTATGCTCTGAACCCTAGAACAACCACTAAAATAACAAAACAATGATTATAACAAATAAATGCAAAAGGGAGATAAAATGGGATCATAAAAAATATTCAGTCCAAAAGAAGGCAAAACAAGAGGAAAGGGAATCAAATAAATGATGGAATAAAAAGAAAAGATGAGAGACTTGAGCCTCAACACATCAATAAATATATTACATACAAATGGTATAAAAGACTTGGATTAAATGCAATGATTGTCAAATTGGATAAAAAGTGTGATACAACTATATGCTGCCTTCAAGGAATGCATTTTAATATAAAGACACAATTATGTTGAAAGTAAAAGGATGGAGAGGAAGATATATTATGCTAACACTAGTCAAAAGAAAGCTTGATCATCCATATTAGTATCAAACAAAATAGATTTCAGAGCAAAGAATAGTACTAGGAATAAAGAAGTCCATTTCAAGATAATAAAGGAATCAATTCATTAAGAGGTCTACAATACCCCCAAATCCCTACGCACCTAATCCCAATGGTTCAAAATACATGAAAAACAGAGAGCTCCACAGAGTACTAGAAAAATTCACAATTATAGTCAGAGATTTTAATATCCTTCTCTCAGTAATTGATAAAACATGAAGGTAGAAAATCAGCAAGGATGAAAGAGACTAGAAGAACACCATTGACCACCTTAACCTAACTGATATTTACAATACACTCCACCCAACAACAGCCAAATGGGCATTCTTTTCAAGTGCATATGGAACATTGAGCAAGATAGACCAGGAAGACTCAACATATTTAAAAGATTTAAGGCATATAAAGTAAGTTCTTTTACTACAATAGACTGAAAAGAGATATCAATGACAGAGAGATATTTGGAAACTAAATAACATACACTTCTAAATAACACATGGGTCAAAAAAAGAAATCAAAAGGGAAAGTAGAAAGCATTTTGAATGGAATTAGAAGGAAAACACATCAAAATTTGTGGCATGCTGCTAAAGCAGTACTTAGGGATAAATATATAGCTTTGAATATCTGTATTAGAAAAGGAGAAAGATTTCAACAAACAAGGCTGAACAATTCTATATCCATATGCAAATAAATGACACTTGACTATATCTTTCACCTCTGAAAATGAAAGCAAAATGGATCATAGAACTAAATGTAAAACCTAAAGAAATAAAACTTCTAGAGGAAAGCCTGGGGGAAATTTTTGTGACCTCAGGTTAAGCAAGGTTTTCTTACAAATGACACCAAAAGCAAGGATCCATACAAGAAAAAGAAAAGATAATTAGACTTCATCAAACCTAAAATTTCATGTTCTTCAAATGACACTGTAACGAGATTGAAAAGACAAGCAGCAGACTGGAAGAAAAAATACTTACAAAGAGGAACTTTCACAACTCCACGGTAAGACAGCAAATGATCCATTAAAAAAGAGCAAAAAAGTTGAACAAACATTTCAAAGAAAGTATACAGATGGCAAATAAGCATGTGAAGTTTACTGTCATTAGCCATTAGAGACATGAAATTAAAACTACAATGCATGCCTATTCAATGTCCAAAATTAAACAAACAAAAATCCTGACCATAAAAAGGTTTTGAGAGGATTCAAAGGAACTAGAACCTTCATACATTGCTGCAGGGGATGGAAATGGTACAACCACTTTGGAAAAGAGTTTGGCATTCTCTTAAATAGGTAAACATATGCCTACCATATGATGTAGCCATTCTACCCTTAGGTATTTACCCAAGAGAAATAAAAGCATCTCTATATCAAAAGTCTTCTATACAAATATTCATAGCAACTTTATTTGTAATAGCCCAAGCCTGGTTACAATCCAATTGTCCATCAATATATAATTGGATAATAAATTTTGGCTTATCCATACAATGGATTAGTGCTCAGCAATAAAAAGAATGAACTATTGACACATGCAACGACTTTAAGAGAAATATCAATGTAAGTGTGCTAAGTGAAAGAATCCAGAGAAAAAGGAACATATATTGAATGATTTTATTTATATAAATCCCTAGAAAATGCAAATTAACCTACAGTAGCAGGGAGCAAATTAGAGATTGCATGTGGATGAGCGTTGGGCACAGAGGGGCAGAAGGGAATCATTTCAAAGGGATACAAGTAAACTTTTGAGAGTGATGGGTTTATTTACTACCTCAATTATGGTGATGGTTTCACAGGTGTATGCATATATCAAAAATGTGTCAAATTGTATAATTTAACTATGTGACATTATTGTATGTCAGGTACAGTTCAATAAAGCAGTTTTTAAAAGACAAATTAGGGGAGGTACATGGAGCAATAATTGTATTGGTGGAAGGATATTTAGAGGCATGAGGAAAGGAATCCAATACCTGATGATCCCCTAAAATTAACAAACCAAATTTATGAATAAGTTACTATCAATGGGAACATTTTAAAAGGCAGGAAAGAAATGTACTGCTTTTGATAGATAATAGATAGGTAGGTAGATAGGTAGATAGATGATAGATAGATAGATAGATATAGATAGATAGATAGATAGATAGATAGATAATAGATAGATAGATAAATAGATAGATAGATAATAGGTAGATAGATAGAAATGATGGATGGATAGATAGATAGATAGATAGATAGATAGATAGATAGATAGATAGATAGATAGATAGATAGATACTAGATACATAGAGACAGATATAATTATAGCAATAGTGATAGTGATAGAGATAGAGATACATTATGTTGTTAGGAGATTGTACAGTTAAACAAATGAGCTATATTTCTCAGCTAATTAGGTATCACAGTAAACTCCATAATCTAGGAGCAAAGCCAAGGCAAAGAGGGCCAGTGGCCCGGTGTAAGGCTGTAAGGATACAGGAAAACAGTCCCCGAGCCTGCACTTTATTTCCTCTGTTTATGCTACATTTGAAAAAGCCTGAGGTGAGAGGGAATCCCTCTTCTCCCAACCCCTTATGCCCATAGCTTTGACATTCTCAAAAGACACTTAACAGCAAACCCATATTTCTCATTTAACCCCGTGTACAGACTTAACCATGTCTACCCAGGATCGTAACGTGAATTTGTTGAAAGTTCAGAATGTTCTCAGCAGATGATGCAGCAACTCTGCAGGGAGATTTTAGTTCTTTTTGTGGCACTTCTGCTGCTCTAACAAGATATCCAATAGCACTGAACTACTCATCGGATGATTTCCAGGAACAAAGCACTTTGCGGGTCTATTAGGAAGCCATGGGGTCAATGGTTAATGCTTCTGTAGGCCGTGATTTGAGCCTTGAGGTTTTCCATTCTGGCCAGGCTCTGAGGGAAAGAACAAGGCTTTTAGTTTGGGAAAGAAGTATAAAGAAACAGTTATAAAATTTCATAATGGGAAATTACTAAGCCCTGAAACTTTTATCACTACACATCACTCTTGGCTTCAAAAGCAAGTTTAAAATAATTATCTGATGCTTCTTTTTAAAGTCAAAGATTAAACCAAAAAAAGCTGTAGAGCCGAGTAAAAGCCTGAGGAAATGTAAACTGCCCAGTACTAAAGTCTCCTCAAGAAAAAGAAAGGAAAGCAAAGGTATTAGTTAATGGCGGTTAATTTTATTATTATGGTGTGCCTGATTAGTCTAATTTAAAATGAGGAAGACTGTTCGAAGCTCAAGAATTTTTTATGTTGTTGTAACATTTTTCCATCTTTGCCTCTGTTTCTCTCTGTCTCTCCACGCCACTCTTTTGTATGGCTAAATTAGTGAATCTCAGAGGTAATCTAATAAAGAAAATGACAGTCTGATATGGAATTCTAGAGGATTTAGATGCACAACAATAAAGGATTTAGAATATATTTTATTTTTAGCAAATAGGATATCACCTACATTAGCAAGAATTTGAAAATATCACAAATTTTACCCTAACACTCCTTATATTGTTAAATTTGAGTTAAAAGTAACTCAGAGAAAAGTATTTCTCTCCATTTAAAATATGAATAAAATTTTATAGACACTGAACATTTAAAGTGCATAGAGTTGGAGATGAGGAGGGTGTTTTGTCCAACTCAAATTTTGATTTAAAAAATTATTCTATAGGTCCTTCTCTAATTAGGATCTATGTCTTCCAATCATTGTCCATCAGAGGTTGTAGCAACATGAGGCATTTTCTCAAGAAGTCTGGAAGCTTCCATGATTATTATTATTTGTTAAAATCTGGAAATAGATCTCATATATATCCTTAACTCCATCCAAGTTTTAAAAAAATGAGGACTCCCATTATCTATGATTTTAACTAAATCCTCTTGACTATTTATATAATTATTCTTTGTCCCATTAATATTGTATAGAGAGTTTTGAAAAAAAACACAACTAATGTAGTAATCTCTTTAATATAGACTCTATCTTATTGAATTTTCACAACTCTGTGTGGTAAGTAGTAGGATTGTTCTCTTTTTACAGAGAAATCAGACATTGATACTCTAATTTCCCAGGGCCACAAAGTTTAGTAAATGCTAGAATTATGTCATGAATTCAAACATTCATGATTTAATATTCTTGTTGCTTAACCACTACCCTTTGTGTCAGAGATAATCTCTCAATACCAGTTTTCTGATGTTTTAGGAAAAGGTATGTCTTGACCCTATGTATCATGATGGTTTCATGGGACAAAGATCCTTACCATAAATGATCAAAAACAATTCAAGACTTTGTTTTACCACTAAATATACAAATTTTTAGACATGAGTCTCTCTGGACTTTGAAAAATCTCATCTGCATATAATTATCATCATCATCACCATCATTTTATTTAGAACTTATAAGTTTATTTATGTTGAACACTATAGAAGGGACTTTAGGAATGCTGCTTAGCCCTGTCTTGGGCTTCAAATTAAATAGAATTTGAAATAGAGCAAATTGAAATACAATTATGTTGATGAAATTAACCAAGATGAATAGAAATAGTCAGTAGGTGTCATTGGATGGAGTAATTTTTTTTTTTTAAAGAGTTATTTATTTACTTATTCCTCCCCCCTCCCCCCCTTTGTTTGCAGTCAGTGTCTTCTCGTCTTCTCTTTAGGAGGAACCGGGAAACAAACCCGGGACTTCCTATGTGGTAGGTGGAAGCCCAATCGCTTGGGCCACATCCGCTTCCCTGGAGTAACTTTATTGATAAAGATGTTGCTATTATACCAATAAAAAAATCTGTCTGCCCAGGTCATAACTTTTGCTTGTTATACAATGATATCCTAGCATTGGGAGAATGTTAAAAACCAGTAATGCTCTGTGTGATTCAGCTGTTCCTAAAACTGTTTACTTAAAGTAACAATACTTTCCACTGTGCATTTTAAATGAAGGACTGAAATGAATGAAGTACCATTGCATTTAATTGGAAGATTTAGTCAGGCAGGCAAGAAAATCCCCTAACCAGAAATAGCGACATGTGGGCTAGTATTCTAGCCACTAGTAATTGCTTAATGGTACAGAGAATCCCAGTGAAAAGCCCATGAGATATTCTTACTATTAGTGTAAACTGAATTCAAAGCTTTGGTTTGCTTGCTTGGGTATTATGTGCACTTATGAGATTAGATTAATAATAGCACAAACGGGTTCTGTTATGGGCAAGTACTATCTTAATGTTTCATGGCTTTAACCATATTATTTCAGCAAGTGCCAAGTCTTAAATAAACCTCATTATTACAATCTAAGTGACTTTGAATGATTTCAATTCTACAACAAAAAATGGCTGAGTTTTCTCTTCCATTTCCTCCATCTTGTCTATGGTCCTCGAACTCTACTCCCATACTCGAAACTTTTGAATTTTCTTGTGTTCCACTTTTTCCTTTAACGTCCTCCACTAATTCAGTTTCAGTTATTTCACAGCTCATCTCGTGAAATATCCTTTTCTGCAGCTACTGACCTGCTTTAAGCCTAGTCATTTTATACCTGATGAAGACTAGAAGCCTGCTATTAGCTGCCAGCCCAGAATTTTAGTTCCTTCTATCACAGCAGTGATATTCCTTTTCCTTTGGTGCTTAAATGTCTAAAGAGATTCAAATGTTTCTATATCAAATTATAAGTCATCAACTTATCTGAATATGCAGTTAACTTCATGCTTATCATTTTATGCTTTCCTAACCCCGTTTCCCTCTCCCATTTACCCATATCCATCAAGATCATGTTATGAAGTTGCCCAGACCAGAAACCTGAGCGTCGTTTTTCACCCTTTCCTTTATTGTCCACCCTTTAGATCTTACCCAGCCAATCACTGAGCCCCATATACTGTTCTTTCACCTCTATCACTTTGTTTTCTTGCTATCTTGGTTTCTTCAGCTGTTGTAACAAAGTACCACAAAATAGCAGACAGTTATTCTCTCATAGTCTGAAGACTAGAAATCCAAAATCACTGTGTCTTCAGGGTTGACTCCTTCTGGAAGCTCTGAGGGGGAAACCGTTTCACATCCCTCTCCTAGCTTCTGGTGATTGCCCACTGCCCTTGGCACTCATTAGGCACTTAGCATCACTCCAGTCTCTTCATCTTCACATGGTTGTCTTGCCTCTGTGTGTCTTTATGTCTGTGTTTCCTGTCCTCTTCTCATAAGGACATCAGTCATATTGGATTTAGAGCTTCCCCTTAAGCACTATGGCCACATCTTAACTAATGACATCTGCAAAGACCTTATTTCCAAATAAGGTTACATTCTGAGGTTCCGGGTAGGCATGCATTTTGGGGGGACACTATTCAGCCCAGTAGGCATGCTTATTATGTTCATTGCAGCTTGCACCACTTTTTGTGGCTATCACTGCAGTAATTTCTGGAATGGCCTTTTGGGCTCATTTTCTTTCTCCTAATTCCATAGTGTTTTCAGTGCAAACTTCCCCCCACTAATAATAATAAGTCCTAATCTTTAAAGCATTCAAGTTTAACATCACTTTCTCACATTTTTCTTACATAAAGTTTCCCATCAGTGATGCATATTAGAATGGCCCAAGTGGGTCCCTTGGCTTGTTTCCAAATTAAGGGGTAGTGTGTGGACCATCACTTGGAGCCTTTGAGTGCAGAATCCAGTCTTTTCCAATTCTACTTTATGGCCACCTCCACCTGGTTATTTCCTCCTAGGAAAGGATACAGCCTTATTAGGAAGGCAATATATAAGTGAGGTTTCCATAAAGTAAAAAGCCTTGTTGTAAGCTATAGCTAAAACTATGCCTCATGTTTATTAGAAGAACAAATTCAAAATGAATTTAAAATGAAGTTAAGATGTAGCCATAATGCTTAAGGGGAAGCTCTAAATCCAATATGACTGATGTCCTTATGAGACGAGGACAGGAAACACAGACACACTTCCCCAGCCCCGGTGAAGTATTTAAATAAGTTATGTTACATCACTGATTTATTTGCATTATGCTTTTGAAGATTATTAAATGCCACAAGGAAATGCTCATGATATAATGTTTCAGAATAATATTAATTGCAGTGGTCCCATTTATTCTAAACCCTCACTGAACATTCAGCCCTTCTACCTACGTTCCAGCTTTAAATTTTCACTGAGAAAGCCAGATATAAGACTGTTCACAACTGCACATTCTTTGACTTGTCTGCATTGGCTAAATTTGCTAAATAGGTACTGTATTAGTTTATTAATCAGAAAAATATTTTTTCAAAATGCTAATTATTAATTCCAGTCCATACATGCCTAGACTTCTCATTTATATATTGTTATAGCAATCTTCTGAGTGCCCATAAATCAGTATTAATCCCACCCTGTTATTATTGTTTGCATACTTTACTAGAATATGTATCCCCTACTTTGAAATATATGTTATTTGAGGGTAAGCGCCATGTCTGCATTACTAGTATTTTAAGGCTTTCAAAAATGTGCCTGGGGACAAATTATTTGGGATTTAATAGCAGGAGAAAGCTGTATTTTCTAATTTTTCTACAATGAATATATAACCACATATATAGAAAGAAAAAACCTATTATTTTAAAAGCTTTGATTATTTCTATTGGGAAATAAAAAGAAGAAAACAACCAAATAAACTTATGTGTCCAAATGCTTACTTCTTTCATTAACACGTTGATATTAATTTATTATATAAAAGAATCATAATTTTAAAATTAAAAATGTCCAAACTAAAAAGTGAAAACCTCACTCTCAACAACCACCACCCTAAATGCAACTAGTATATATAATTTCTTATAATTTCTTCCAGAAAGACCTGAACATTCATGAATATACCCAATCATGCTATATTCATATATGTACATATTTATATTTATACATAATAATAGAAATAAAAATATATGAAATATATGAATATTATATTCATACCTAATAATAAAGTATCTATGTATGCATAAGAATTCAAATTATAGATATCATGATGTACTTGATTTCTTCAGTTAATGTATTTTAGAAAGCTTTCTATCCAGAAGAGTTTATCATTATTTAACACTCTCCCATTGACAGATACTTTGATTTTTGCCAAAATTATTTTTGGGAACATTTTTGCACAAATAATATATACATGCACACAGGCACAGAGACAAATATATAAATTTTATATGGAAAATATATATATTATGTATGTATATGTGTGTATGTATGTCTATGTATGTGTGTCAGTGGATGTGTACCTCCTGGCAGGGTATTAATTTTGAATTTCAAAGTCTATCAGAAGTGGCAGTCTGCCTCCACCCCTTCTAGTTTCAGAGAGAAACCAACCTTCGCATTTGTTTCAATCAAAGAGACTAAATGGTAACCTATTGTTATTTTGATTTACAATTCTAAGTTATGAGTAAACCTATGTATATATACTTATTGGCCACTTGCATTTATCTCTGTAAACTGCCAGTTTTCTATTTTTTTTTAACCAATTTGTTTTCTCTTTTATTAATAAAAGTAAACCATTGTCAGGTCGATGAACATATTTTTATCCTAGGTTGTATAAACCTAGGTTTATGTTGTTGTTTTTGTTGTTGTTGTTAGTTAAGTATATCGAACATTTACTTAAAATATCTGTGTTTATTAAGAAGATCTACCCACTGCAAGGCAATAAACAAATTTACCTATGCTTTCTTCTAAATGGAGAAAAAATTTTTTTTTATTTCTTGTTTGTTTTTGAGCATAACAATCCTTGATGCCTCTGGATTTGTATGTATGCTTATGTGTGTGTGTGTGTGTGTGTATAAAACTCATGGATCTTGGAATTTGTTTGTTTGTTGTTTGTATTCTTCCATATATTTAGCCAGTTCCCTACCACTCACCCCTATACGCACCATGTGTCCTCTCCTATGAGCTAGAGTTTGAGCGCTGGGTTTTCTGTAACCTAAGGATTGGGGATGGGATATGTATTGTAACTTGGGCTGCTAGTCCAGGTATCTGCCCTCCTCTGGTTTGAAATATCTGATGCCAAGATTGGCTTCTCAGGGATATGTCTTATTCTAACATCTTTTAGATGTTAGTTAAGAGTGGGGCCTTTCGGGTTTCTTTGCATTAGAAATTGTGTAGATCGCTTTCCTCTTCTTTCCACAGTGTCTTAGTTTGCTGGGTCTGCTGTAACAAAGAACCACAGACTAGTTGGCCTAAACAAAGAAATGTATTATCTCAAAGTTCTGAGGGTAGAAGTTCAAAATCGTTATGTTGGGGGCCATGCTTTCCCTTAAAGGGGAGAATCCATTCCATGCCTCTCCCCTTGCGTCCCATGGAGGGCAGAAAGCCATGGTGCTGTTCCTTGGCTTGTTGGCAGCATAACTCAATCTCTCCTCCATCGTAGGGTCATCTCTCTCTCTGTCTCTTCCTCTCTTAACTGACTGTGCAAATCTCCTCTGCTTAAAGGACACCAGTCATATTGGTGTAAGGGCCTACCCTAATCCAGTTTGGCCTCATCTTAACTAACCCCATATTGAAAGAGTCTTTTTAAAAATAAGTTTGCATCCATAGGACTATGAAGTAGGACTTGAGCATGTGTTTTGGGAGGACATAGTTCAATCCATAATAGCCAGCAATTGTTTTTCACTCCTCATCAACACAAAAGGTGAAAGACTTCGGGCAGCTCCCTTAACAGTGCAGAGGGCTGGAAGGCACAGCTAGGTCTCCAGCCTGACTTTCTGCACCTTCTTGCCTCAGCTAATCACGCAGCTCCTGCAGTGCCTCTTAGCTCACTTGGGTCCTGAGTAGCTTTGGAAGCTTTGGAGCTTTCTACAGTGCCTCCCACCACCTTTGCTGCATGATGTGGATTATTGGAAGCTTCTGGCCTCCAGCCCTTTCTACATTTCGAGTGCTGCCAACATGATTTTGTCATTGCTTATTTGTTTTAATTATTTTCATATAGCAATATTGGGGCAGAAGGGTAGGGAACATTTGAGATCTGGCTTCATTCCTCTATCTTAAAAAACAGGAAATTCAAATTATTATAATCATTTAAAAATAAGCCACTGCCATGGGAAAATAGCTAAAATAAATAGCCCGCAGCCATCACTTCTGTAAAGAAAATGGTGTTTCTTGAGAAAAGATATTAAAATCTAAAGGGTATTTCTAAGGAATATTTCAGTCAATGTTATTAATTGGTACATATTACTATAAGAGAACCATTTCTTATTCAAATCTTCTTTGGGAGTAGCAATTCTTATTAAATTTTTCATAAAGCACTTAAACTTGAAAGTATATAACATTAATCCTTATTGTTCTTGCTTCTTATCACTACAGAATTTGGCAGAAACAACATGAAAAATTCTAAAGCTAATATATTAATATAATAATGGAACCCATGAATTTTTTTCCATGGCAATTAAGTATCTGCTCTATGGAGACCAAACCCCTTTACCATTGAAATTAATAAAGCTGAGTGTATTTTAGATCATTGCTTTATTTATGAGTTTTCAATACCAAATCACATTCAAGTATATATGAAGAGGCTTATGTGGAAACTCATACTAAGAATGATTGAGCAATATGGAATATGCAAGCCTTAAAATTTTTCAGAATCAAATAATCATCACCAGAATTCTATTCTTTCCCCATTTTTCAAAAATTCTTGATTTCTCTTGACATTTAGAACAGTTGCATTTTCACAAGGCTGATGTGCTCTGGTTCGTTTTTATAAAGCAGTTATGTGACACTGAGTCCACCACATGGGCTCTGGTTGTTGTCTTTGAGCTTCGTGTTTTTCACTCATAGGGGGCTTATGGAAGATGCCCTCCAGGACAAATTTTCTGCTGTACCTCCAAAGATGAAAGACTCCTACCAAAGGGATGAAATTTGCCTCAAGCTTTCACAATGTGATATCCAAGTTCATTACTTGTGCTCCATTCCAGTCAACTGGAGTCAAATCCACTCCACGGAGCAGAATCGCTACCGCGACCTTGTCTTGCCATTTAGAAAATGACTTCCTAAACCACAGAGGGTTAATTCGGAGCACACCTTCCCATACACGGTTTTTTGTTTGTTTGTTTATTTGTTTGTTTGTTTGTTTTGTCTTTAAAGTGCCTAAGCCAGTGAGAACCAGGGCAATATCTGGTCGGACACCCATATTTCTGCTGTCAAAAAAATAATAATAATAAAATAGAAAAAAACAGTTTTTTTTCCCCCTAAACCTCTCATATAAGGTCCCAAACTACAGCCTTGGGCCTGTGGGTGCCTGGGAAACTGCCAGTTTGTGCAATGTACTATCACAGAATGTCATATAAGAGCCCAGCTACAGTTGCATCCAATAAGTAATCTGGCATGAGGAAAAGTTAACTGAATTAGTGGCCGATTGGGACATTTTGTGACCTACTCTTTAGGAACCCAGTCCTCTGAACTTTTCCATTTCGCTTTGCCTTCATACTTTAATAGGGACCGAATCCCCATTAACAATTGAGCGGCGACAATAAGTGCCATCAGGAAAAGGAAATTCAATTTTCGTGGGGGATGACAGTCTTACCTTTTCGCGCTTAATTGGCCGTATTGTCTCCAAAAGTTAATTGGTTACTTAGTCCAGGTAGTTAGTAAAATGTTTAGCTGCGTCAAAAAGCTCAGGCTCCCACTGTTAATGGGGCATGAAATGGAATGTTTGATACTGCAAATAAAATCAGTGATATTCAAGGATGTTATGGTAGGTAATGCGTTGAAACTGCCATTTAATGGGTCCTGGAAGATTAGGGTAGTGTCAGCCGGAACCGCCCGGTCTCTTTTCTGACATTGTTAGTTGCCTCTTCATTTACTTAACGGCTGTCTGCACTGATTACATAGGCATAAAACTCCCTACAAAAAAACAACAGAGACACGCTCTATTAGCAGTCCAATTAGAACTATTTGCATATTACAGTTCATTTCTGCTTAAGTGAATCCCTAATACAACTTTAGGAAAAAAAAAATTCTATTGTGTCATTTGAAAGAAAGAGGAAAGAAAAACCTTAAAGGTGATCTCTCTCTTCCTTTCTTTTTCCCACTTCATTTTCTTTCATTCTTCCTTCCTTCACCTCCCTCTCTCTCTCTCTTTGCCCTCCTTCCTCCCCTCCCTGCCTCCCCCCACCTCTATCTCAAACATTGTGGTCTACTTTGCATAGAGCTAGGGGAAAAAAACAAAAAACAAAAAACTTTCACGTGTAGACAATTTTGTTGATTATTTGTGGAGATGAGGATATGCTTGTGATACTTCAGGTCTTTTGCAGAAATTCAGAGTAGGGTCATGACTCTGTTATGCTCCTTTCAGAGAAGGTGTGCACTTTGCAGAGATGTTTCTAGGTGGTTTTTAGATCAGTTACTACTTAGAATTCTCAAGCAGAGCAGTTAAGGCCTGTAACAATGCCCCTTGTCAGAAAGAACCCTTGTTGCAGTGTAGTTTATCTACACAATTATAGAGCAGAAAATGGACTTCTAGGGCCTGCCTCTATTACTCCAAAGGAACCATGTAAATCTAGTGGATGTTTAACTGTACGTAATATTAAAACATATAAAGGCAACTCCTTTTCAAACAGGTGAAGGTACTGCTTCATAGGATTAAAGCAAGACTCAAGAGCCCACTTAACCAGACATTTCTCTAATTTTCCAAAACTCAACCCTTAGAAATAGCATCACTTGGTGGCTATTTATCAAAGCATTAGAAATATTTTATTTATATTATTATTAATATTAATAATGATGATAATATAGAAATCAGAGGGTCAGTAAAGATTACTCCACTTGCTAGACCATGCCAAATAATAATGAACTAAAAGCAGCATGCTTTCGTAAGCTCATGCTTTAAGAATGTATGGAGTGCTTTAAGATATTGCAATCAATATTTTCAAGATACTCCACAGACAGTCCCACCGTTCCCAGAGTTTGTTGCATCTTGTGACCTGCTGTATGTTGAGTCTAGGGGAGATCAATAATTCTTTGGTGGTTGAAGAGACTGTGTATCGAAAAGGAGAAATGGGACCACTATGTTGCATATCTGTTGGGTCCGTTTGATGGAAGAAGCAGGACATTGAACCAGGAGTGAAGGTGATGGAGATGCCTATGTGTTGAAAAGTAGCAGAAAGGTAGCCTGGATGGCGAGAGAATGAAGATGCCAGGCTAGGAATTTCAAAGCACTGGGCTTCTGAAGCCAAGCAACACTGCTGATCTCCAAGGATAGCTTTTCAAACCAATGTTGAACATTCTGTTGGGATGAGTAAGTAACTCCAAGTAAATAAATACAGGGGACGAGGGACTGGCAAACATCAACAAGCATATGAACTCTAATGAAACAGCAGGAGTGGTGAGCCTGAGAGCAAGAGGACATTATCATTTTTGGGATTTTGGGGATGCTACACCTCACTGTAGACAAAGTCCTGTCTCCGTCCCCCAAGCCGCCTCCCCATCCCCAGCTTATACAGATGTTCTTGACTTTTTTCTTGCCCTCGGATCAGTGAAAGCCCCCACAGCTGGCAGTTGATTGGTCCTCTCATCTGAACAGATTCTAGGATGACATATATGTGAGTGGGAAGAAGGGCAGCCATTTGATTGGTTCTGGGAGCAGTTACCTAAAGGAACCCAGGGGACAATTTGATGTGCACATGCTGATGTGAACAGCCACCCATAGCTGTCTGACTCAGGGATGTGCATTCTATAAGACTCTTTCCAAAGCGCATCCAGCCCCAATTCCTGCACACCTAATTTCACAGGTCAGCCCATCTACCTCCAGTCTAGTCTGTATTTGCTAATAAATGGAGGATTTGGGGAATTGACTATGACCAATAGGGAAGGAAGACATGGAGGTGAGGGGAAAAAAAAACTATTCAAGAAATAAGAGGAATTCCTAACCGGCCCTTTTTCTTTTTCATGTCTAATCCACGATTTTAATGTTAACACCTACATAATTGTAAGAAAAAGCAGCAGAGGGAAAAACAGGGACACCGACAATACCTACACAACCCCAAAGCAGTGTAAACAAACCAAAAAAGCCGGCAAGAGGGGAAGGTAAGATTCTCTATCTGTCATTTTCAATTCTCTTCACCACATGAACGAGACACAGTGTGAAATATGCTGGCTCTGCCTGCAATAGGTATTGTTTTGATGTCCCGTCGGGTCCTCCGTGCCCTGCCTCCTGCTTTTAGCTAGCTCTCATTAACACCATCACCAGATCAGCACAGGCAGGGCCAGAAGCTGAAACACCGGCCCATTGCCTCCGTGCGGTGGCCCTGCCAGTGGTGGCAAGGCAGTGCCAGAGACGGAGCTCAACAGCATGGAGACACGCACTTTTGCCCCTGAAAGCAGTCTTTGCACCCTGCCAGGAAAACAGCTCTCTGGAAAAGCACTGCCTGCTAGTAAAATGGACTAAATCAGTAAACAGTGATTAAGGCTCTGGCTCCGTTGACTGTTGTCACCACCTCAGACACATGGCTTCGTCTCCTTCTGGAAAAAAAAGAAAAGAGAAAGGAAAGGGGAAAAAGAAATCAGTATAGTCAAAGTGGAGGACTAGAGGGGCTGGGGTGAAGAGATAGGGAGAGAGACGAATTTGTGTTCCTTGAAGGTGAGTTGCTCTGCTTTCCTGAAAAATAAAATGAATATTTCAGGATATTCATTTCCCTCACTTTTTTTTTTTTTTGGACTTACACTGAGAATTGCTTTTCTAAATAAAACATCAAGCAATGAATGTAAGCAGTAGTTTGTTCAATTCAACATCCACCCCTTATTTGTCTGATTCAGGAATGTGCATTCCATAATCTAAATCCCTGAAATTGGTGGGATAAATCAGAAGCAGCATAACAAGCCCTGATGTGTGCCATTTAGCTGAAACATGTCACTTCATCGAATTGCTTTCGTAAGTTAGGAGAATAAATTCTGCAAGCAAAAGAATGCCTGCATGTCTGTCAGTTTATCTACGGATCTTTACGGATGTAGCTAGATACCATATCTTTACATATAGAACTAGATACCATATTTTAAAAAAATATATACATATATATATATTTTGCTTTTGAAAATTTTGTTTTATAATACTATAAACAGAATCACTTAAAATATGCTGTGGTTTTCACCATAAAAAATATTTTTATGCAGGAGCACACTCATTGTGCCTGTGCTGTGAACCAAACAGAAGGCTGACTGGCACTCTGGAATACAGGAGTATAATTCAAAAAGACTCTGACAACTTGGAGAAATGGTCAGAAACAAGCAGAATGAGGTCTTCTGAGTGCAGGGTCACACACTCAGAGGGAAAGAAAAAAACCAATGAACTCCACCAAATAGGAAATGTAGGGCTCATAGCTACTGACAAGCCAGCCATGAATCAGAAGTGCGAGCCGGCGTAGGCTGGTGGGGCCTAGAGCAGCGACCGCACCCTGTCTTGTTGGGGACTGGATTTAGCCCTAGGCCACCCAATGTGGTTCACAGTGGGATGATTCAAGTTTACTTGTGAGAAAAAGAGTCAAGGAAGTAGGACTTTTTCATCAAAAGGGGAGGGGGAACAACCCTCCAAAACTTAATATCTTCACATATGAACATGATATTCCTCAAAGGAAAGTATTAAATATGTATATATATTCTTCCCCTCCAGTCTTTAGAAATGGCAGTTCGTGAAAAGCAACTCAAGTTCTTGGAGGAATTGTCGAAGGCAGAGGTGCATTAGCATCTTCGTCTGTGGTCCCTGCCAGGCCCTTGATTTCTTTTATTTGTTTTAGAATGGGCAGTGTGGTGTACTAATAATAATTTAAAAAATAAGAATAACAACAATACGACTACTAATAAAGAATAATACTCTTCTAAGAAATGTTACCAATCTTGTTCAGTAGCATTCATTAATATCTCCATTTTGAGCATGAGGAAGCTGAGCCTAGAAAGGTTTTTCGCTGAATTACCCACATTCTCTAGGGATTTAGACTAGCTTTTTCTTGCTTCCCTTTTAACAACAAATGTATTAAAGGAATTCTGTAAACAGTTAAAGATTTATTATTTTTAGTCTAAATTGGGTTTGGGTCTACTACATTGGGGGCCATGGATAGCGCATAAATAATTATTGAAGTGCTCTGAGCTTATGATTCCAGCTAATGTCTGAGAACAATCAAAATTTTGAGTCTTTCTGCTAGTGTATGTGCAGGACTGGCTATGAGGTTTGCAGGGCCTAGTGAGAATGAGAATGTGGGGCATTGGCCAAGAATGGTGAGGACACCTTCCCAAGGACCCTTAGCCCCAACACACGGCAACAGATGCCCCCAATGGATCGCAATCTTTGCGATGGGTTAGAGGCAGGGGAGTGGGCCTTGCCAAGGTGTCTGTGAATACACCATAGTACCACCAGCCCTGGAAGACCATGGCCTCGGCCTTACCAGGCCGTAAGACACCCCAGGGCATGCACCTAACCCAACCTACCCCAGGCCTGCACCCAGGTGCCACGCAAGGCTGATATGATGATAGAATGTGGGTGTGTTTGGCTAGCAAGTCCAGGAAGTCGGTCGTGTGTGTGTGTATCTGTGTGTATCTGTGTGTCTGAGATATGGTACAATAACTTTTATAGGAAATTTAAAAGATGTTTGTATATTTAAATAAAATAAACAAGGAAAAATTGTCCCAAGTAAATGTTACCCAGAAAATGAGACCATTTATGGGACTATGAACTATTTCCAACAACGGTCAAAATAGTTCAAAGCCTACAATTTTATAAGCACTTGGGAGTCAGTTTACAATCTTGTTACTTGAAAGTCATTGCTTTCCCTTACATAGAATGGTAGTATGATTTTGTATATATGTAAGAGTTTACATAGATATCTTTCTTTCCAGACAAAGAAATAAATTAAATCAATTCTGAGCTCAAATTCCCCAAAACTGCTTCTCTGGGAGGTGGCATCTTCATTAGTTTCTGAAGTTATAAACAAATCTACCACATAGCCATTTTTAGGGAGGATATGTCTCAATTAAGATTATATTTTTGAGAAAACGCAGCAAGACTGAAAAAGTCAGAAGTAATGTAATGAAATAACATACTCCCAAACACTCTTTATCCCTATTTGATTTTATGAATAATCTCTGATGTAACTTGTTTGTAAACTTTTTTTTTTTAAACATGGGGAATCATTTTGCCCTTGAGAAATGTGGTTGGAGATTTATCACAAATTTAGAGGAGACTTCATTTGCCAATATCTAAAGGTGAATTCTGTTTACAGCCCAGGTAGAATAATGTCAGCTGTACAAATGGTCAATGGCAGAAAACTCTTATCTTCTTGTCATTGCCAACTTCCCTCTGCTCTCAAATCGTGCATATGATGAAGGGGGGAAGTGGGAGGAAAGGGTAGTCTTTCACCTCTGCTATTTAATCTCCACTGGCCCTCAATCTAAGCAAAAGTAGGGTGCTTTCTATGTAAACATAGCTTCAAGGCATGTCTCCTTCCAATCTGAGTGCTACCATTAACCATTACTGCCCTTCCATATAGTCATTTAGAGTTGTCACTGTTCTTGAATTCCAGCAATGATTTCTGGTGTTAAGAGACTCAAAGTTGCCAATACAGAACTGAAAGGACACCAGGCAATGTACTAAGTTTGCTGACTTCCATACACCTTCCCCCCCAATATTAGACATTAGTTAAGAGAAGTACCTGTGCTTATCTCTCTTTCTCTTAACCCTCGGCTCCCATTTACTCTAATAGTTGATTTTACACATGATCATTTTATAACAACCTGTCTGGTGACAAAAAATTAATAGAGCTTGAATTTTTCTTTTACATTAAGGAACCATCTTCAAAAAAATAAATGTCAGTAAGAAAGCAACATATTATAGTATAAAAGACATAGCAGGGAAGCGGCTGTGGCTCGATCAGTAGGGCTCCCGTTTACCATATGGGAGGCCCCCGGTTCAGTTCCCGGGGCCTCCTGGTGAAGGCAAGCCCGCCCGCATGGCGTGGTTAGCTGACCCAGCGAGCACAAGCAGCAAGGGGGGGATAAATGAATAAATAAATAAAAATCTTTAAAAAAAATAAAATAAAATAAAATAAATAATAAAAAAAATAAAAGACATAGCAGTTGAAGTGACACAAATTCTAATTCTACTCCTATTAGCTGTGTCTACTTGGAGAAATAGCTTGATCTCCCTGAGCTTTAGATTCTTTACCAAATATGGGAATGATAACAATACATGAGATAACTTAGTTGGGCTAAATTAATTGCAAAGTAACATACAAGTTTTATTGTTTATTTATATTTAAGTAACATAAAATGAAATAGTGTCTTTTTTTTTAGTATTTTTTTTTTCTGTAATTGAGGATGAAAGGAAATGGAAAAAGCAGTCAATTCATATTTAAAAGTTTTAGGTCCAAGATATGATTCAGGGCAAGGAGAAGAGCAGAGCCAATCAGGGCACTCAGATTGGATGGGGGTGAATATGGTGTAATCTAATGGAACCTTAAACTTGCAGAAGAGAAAACGTAAATAATAATGAAAATGAGAGAGCTCTGAAAGGGAAATTGACTTACGTTCCAAATTTCTAACACTAGTTCCTAAATTCATCCCCACTTCATCACACTATACGGACAGTTGTCTGGGAGTTCATTGTCCCTTGATGGGCCAAGTTAGTTCTGGCTGCTGGCAAAATGAATCAGCTCCAATAGTGAAAATTGGAAATTTTTTCATTTCTTATATGTTCCTCCATTAATAGGAAGATGAAAATTCCTAGGAGAAAGCATCAGTGGAAGAGAATTCTCCCAGTATTGTTGTGGTCAATAATCAGAATAGCAGTTTGAAACTGTGGAGCAGACCGTCTCAGAGTGAAATGCAAATCAAATGCATGCATATCCCCACATATTTTCAGATACTATTTTCATCATTGATTAACCAGCCACATGACCTTTTCAGTAAGAGAAATAATTGGCAGTTTTAACAAACAAAAAATTGATCCCATTACTCAGGATAGAATTTTCCACCTTTTTTCAAAAGAGATGCTTATTAAAGAGGTCAGTTCTTTTTTTTTTTTTCAGGAACATGCATATGTAAGTAAGCATGGTTATTATGTGCCATCTATGAGAATGGACGGGCCAGCCATAAACACAAACACTCCGACTCAGCCATGTCTCCAGCGATCCTGTTTGCCAATTACAGTAATGCTGATGACATATCTAGCTTAATGCACATGGCATTAAAGTAGTCCCCCCTTTTCTAGGGAAATCTAATTACACCAAACCCAAGCACTCAATCAAACCTGTTATTCTGTGGCTAAACAGGCTGGCGTTAATGCAATTTGAGGCGATCCAGGCTGTGACTGAAAACGTCATGTATTAACAATATCTAATGGGGGCTCCCGTAGGTAAATGAATATGCTAACAAGCAAGATCACTGCTAAATCTAATATCTTTAAGCTGTTTAATTCCAAACAGTCCCTTAATAAATCAATTGACCGGGAGAGCTGATGCCCCTATCAATTATTTAAGAGGGCAAATAAATATTTCAGATGATTTGATAGGAAGGCTAGTCCTGGTCTTATAGAAAGCTTTGCATTTCATTAGCTTCTTGCTAAAAGTTTTATAATGAGCCGAACACAGGTGGCATCCCCATTGCAGAAATGGGAATGGGAGAAATAAGAAACTGGAGATCAAGACTTCCTTCATCTCTGCCTTATTTCATTACCCATACTTTTCTTTTGTAATGTGAAAATTGGAGTCAAGTCCCCCAAAGAATTATCATTCTCTGCAATCACAAAGGAAATTAAAATGATCAAAAGTATGTCATATTGCAAGAGTCTTAATTGTAATTCCTATTGGAAATGCAATTATCAGATACCAATATCATGAATATAATTTATGCAGCTCCACATCCAAATAGCCCTTCACCAAATATTTAATATTATCAATTCCTTTTTTCCAGAAGAAGAAACTGAGCTCCTCTAGTCATTTATGAAGTGCTGACGAGGTCACCTGTGCTTGAAAGCAGGTGATTTTTTTTCCTTTTTCAGAGACCATCATTCATATTGAAAGAATACATTCCTCCTTAACATGGTATCTTTCTTATGAATAATCTGCATTCAGGCCTCTGATCCTTTGTATCAGGAAAAAAAAAAAGGAAAGAAAAGATAAAAATGCATTAAAGTGACTGACATTTTTCTTTATGTGTATGTGAATGTTTACGTGTGATTAAAATGGAATTAGTAGAAAGAAAAAAAAAAATGAAAACAAGTTAGCTACCCCAGGGGTAGTGGACATGAGGGCAGTCACTTTCTAGTTTTATAATTTGGGAGTGGTCACCTAGATGCTATCAGAAATGCATGAAAATGGCTGGTGACTTAAATAAACATTCCCATATTATCTCTGAAATAAAAGTATTTGTGTATTTTTTCTTAAGCTCTGCAATTGATCAAACAACATTATCAAATTTGGAGATTGCAGGCTGTGAAACTAAAATGGTGTGTCATCTCTTAACAGCATTTTGTAGTTTACAAATGTAAAATCCCTGTTAAATTACTGTAAGCATTATTGTTATAAGTACTGTAAAAGAGAAAAAGAATTTAGATTATCTGAAAAATAAAACTTAATTGTCAGAAGACTTGAATATAAAAGCAGTTGACGACTATTTTTCTAAATAGAAAGATCCATATAAAAATCACTGAATGAGGATTTTCTGGGCAGGCAGTTATACTCTACAGAATACTCAATGAGCTATGAAAGAGACATCTCAACTGCACAAAATCATAATTTAAATGTTAGGTTTGTTCATTTACAGCTTCATGAATCAATAGAGTAAATCCTTTATATGACTCTGTAAGTAAAATCTGGTCATGTTTAAAATCTGATTTTGGGATTTCTACTCCTCAGAAATCTCTTTTCAGGGAGCCATTTGATTAAGTGTTTATTTGCTTAATCTTCTAAACCCTGTGGAAATATGAAGGATTTGAACAAAGTGGCAGACTGAGCATGTGAAACAATGTCCCCATCCTACAAATACCTAGAAATTACAGAAGTGAAATATTAAAAACAAACAAACAAAAACGCCTGAAATCAATAAGAGAATCCCATATTGTATTGGAAACTGAAACAAAATCTCTTAGAGATGGAAGGTACGTGGAATTTACTGGAAAGGCAACAAGAGCCAGAAATGTCTTAGGAAAAGACTATGGAGCAAGTAGCTTTATCTCCCTGGTTGCTACAAGAGAATTGGAAAAACGGAGGCCATGGGTTTGCAGTTTGTCACATCAGGAGGATGCAAGCAACCAATCCCTCGCTAACTTTCAAACTTTCTGAAGGTATCAAGAAACAGAGTGTATTAGTCAGCCAAAGGGGGGCTGATGCAAAATATTAGAAATCTGTTGGCTTTTATAAAGGGTATTTATTTGGGGTAGAAGTTTACAGTTACCAGGTCAAAAACCGTAACTTACTTGCCTCACTAAAGTCTGTTGCCATGTGTTGGAACAAGATGGCTGCCAACGTCTGCCAAACATTCAGGCTTCCTGTGTCCCTCTTTTCCTGTGGGGCTTGTTTTTCTCTGGGCTCAGCTGCTCTGCTCTCTGCATAAGGTCAGCTGTAGACTGTCAGGCGACCAGCTCTGTCTCTCTCCCTGGGGCTCAATTCTTTCCAGGATCAGCTGCTCTGCTCCTCTGTGTGCTTACTTCCTGGGCTCCAGCTCAAAAACTCCTTGTGCCTTCCTTCTCCATGTCTTTACTTCCCCAGGCTCCACATCAAAACTCCAGCATCAAAACTCCAACTAACTCCTCTGCTCTGCTGTATACTTTTATCTGTGAGTTCCTGCCCCTATGTCCTACTGACGTGGCCCAACCAAAGCCGTAACCATAATTTAATCACGCCCAGGTACAGACGAGTTTACAAACATCATCCAATATCTATTTTTTGGAATTCATAAACAACGTCAAACTGCCACACAGAGTATGGTAATTCCAAGGCTAAAAGGGATGACTCCAGCTTAAAAAGACCCAGTACTGTGGGCAACTCATCCTGTGTGTCTCCACCATCCCCAGAGGAAGGCCTGTGTAATTAGATAAATACACTTGCACACACCACCTAGGAAGGCACACAGGTAAGCAAAGACAAGAACGGCACCAAACTCCACAAAAGTACACTTTGGGAAACAAAAAGAACTGAGAGAGCAAATAGAACAACAAGCACAATTAAAATCTTAAGGGAGATGTAAGAAGATATGAAAACCATGAAAATCAATTAAAGATCTGAGGGAAAAAAAATCTGATCATTATAATATTATTATTCATAATCATAATAATAAAACTTTGATCCCGTGAGGGAAATAGCAAACTAAGCACAAATAAAGAACACATTTTTTAAGCTGGAAGATGGAACCAAATAATTCTTCTAGAACACCAAGCAAAAAATGAATTCTCTATACTTTTGTTGTAATTTTTCTGTCAATCTCTAACTTCTCTAAAAATAAAGTTTATTATTTCAAATAAAAGTAAGGCAGGTAATATGTGAAAGAAAAGTAGGGAGATACACAAAGGATTGATCTAAAAGTGGCAACATCCATCTAAGAAAAGAATTAAGAAGATGAAGGCAAGAAACAATAACTCAATGTTAGAAAATATTTCTCGAAACTGAAGGGTGACATGGAATTTTGTATTGAAAGGTCTAATGAATAATAACCTAGAGAAATGAAAATGCGTATATCTAGACACATTGTGAAAATGTTCAGAATAAAATAATTTTAAAGAGAGAATTTTATAAGCACCTCGAGAGAAAGAAGTGTGCCTTCCTGTCAGGTGAATGAGAACCAGATTGGCATCATATTTTATGATGGTCATGGCATGTGCTATGTGACAGTGGAGTGAGTCTTCAAAATCTTAAGGAAAATCATTTTAAACTCAGAATTCTATAACCAACTGAACTTATCTCTGAGTTTATAGGTGAATTTAGATTTTTTCAGGCAAAGTAAAACTCCAGTCATTTAACTTTCTGAAATAATTGTTAGCTGTCATACTCTAGAAGATTATAAATTTATTTAAGGAAAATATGAGATACATCAAATAATGATGAGAAGAGATACCAGTAAAACATATTATTAAGTCTAAATAAGATTTTATTGAAAAAGAAATCTCTACCTCTTACTAAATCCCTGAAGTTGTCAATGTTGGAAGTTGTAGGATCAGAGTCTATGAATACTGGATCAGAGGGGGGTACAAACCTCTTTGTCTTGTTTGGGGAAAGAATGCAGTCATAGATACTGTTACAAGAATAGAAGTGTAACCATGAAAAAGATTAAAGTGTATCATGTAATTTTTTAGCCATTAGAGGAAAATGAAATTAGAATAAAGACAAGTACAAAAGAAAAACAAGAAGGGGACACATTAAATAGAAAACAGAAAATAAAAATCAGGGTGACAATAAATGCAACAAGAATATATATATGCTAACATTCCAGCTATATGTTGCTTATGAGAGGCACACCTAAATCACAGAATTTTGAAAATATAGAAATTTACACAGTAAGCAAATCCTGACAAATTGAAAGCATGTGTAACAGTACTGATATCAAATGAAATGCTATTCAAGATGACAAGCATTCAGAAGAATCAAGTGGGATAATTCATATCAATTAAAGTCATAAACCAGCAAGATGTTATAATAGATAGGTGTCTAGTAACATAACTTTGAAGCATATTCCCCCCAAAAATGGTTATCGTAAAAGATGATTGGAAATCCGCAAAATGGTAGAATTAATACTTTACTCACAGAAATCAATATCAAGTAGACAAAATCCATAAGAATAGTGAGGGATTTATGCTAAATTACCCATAATGATGTACAAATACATCATTAGTGGAGGTGCAAGACTGTAGAGAGAAGCAGGGCCTGTGGCACATCTTTCACTAGATATCTCTTAGTTTAAATTTCTTTTTACTTTTATTTTGAAACATTTATAGACTCACAGGGAATTGCAAAATATTACATAGAATCCCATGTACTCTTCATCCAGCTTCTTCCTGTGGTGACATCTTCTATAATTGACCTTGGTATAATATTTCTAACCAGACTATAGATCTTCATCAGTTTTCACCATTTTTACCTGCATTCGTGTGTGTGTGTGCACGCAAATATGTTTAGTTCTGTGAACATTTCTATCATGTAGAGTTTTATGTAATCACCACCATCAAGATACTGAACTGTTTGATCACCATAAAGAAACTCCCCCATGCCATCCTTTATATTTGTACTCACCCCTTCTTCTGTCTCCTGGCAACTACTAATCTATTCTCCATCGCTATAGTTTTGACACTTTGAGAATGTCATATAAATTGAGTCATATACTGTGGAACATTTTGAGACTGCTTTTTCCTTTAGTACAATGCCCCTGTGATCCATCCAGGTTGGTGCCTCTGCCAACAGTCTCTCCCATTTTACTGTTGAGTTGTAGTCCACTGTATCGATGAACCATAGTTTACTAACCATTAGCCCATTCACATGGTTTTTAAAACACTACTGTAACCAACACAGATTGATATCCTTGATATGGATTATTTTAATAAAACAATTTACAAACTTTTTATAATAGATATATAGAGAACTTTAAATCTGTGATGAGAAATTAAAATCTGCTAATACACTTAAATCAGTCACTAAAACACAGAATGGATATCAGAGCACGAAGCCCATCTCAACAAATTCACCAATCAAGAGACACTTTCAGTCTTGGGCCCTGCTTTGAGAGCTTGCATTTCAGCTTGTTTTCTTAAGAAGAGAGTTTTCATGTCAGAATACTTTATAGTAAAACCTCTTTGTCATTCCTTTAATTGATTCTTAATTTTAGATACCTATCAAATGTTTATTGAGGGCCCTTTCAGGACATTCAACCAGAAACTGGTCATACATTAACCCTTGCAAAGACTCGTTTGAGACATGATATTTCAGAGTTGTGGTTGAAGACACAAATTAGCCACCCCTTCCTCTAGAATCGCCAAGTTCTATTCCCAGATTAAAGTAAATCATAAGACCACAACTGCCAGAGCAATAACATGTTAGCTTTCCAGAGCAATGCCTTTGCAGAATTGAGATTTAACATTGTGTTCTCAGCTTTCATAGAAGGGTAACATAAGAAATGTCCTTTTGAAGAATGTTCTGTAGATTTGGAAGATCAGAGTTGAAGACATTGTCCACTATATTACCTTTGATGAAGATTTATATGATACTTTCCCTGCTAGAAATTTAGCAGCAGAAAAATTAGTTGTTCCCACTCCCCCCGAGTGATTTCCTTTATGTGCTGTTATTTAAATATGAACTCCCTTTGCTTTGTCTTCCAGGAAGACCCTGGAATTGATTAAAGAACTTCTTACAGATACTTAGAACATATACTTTTATATGTTCTATAATGTTTCCATCTTCATAATGTTTTCCATGTTTTATTTTTAAAATTTAACTTTGGGCTTTTATAGAGAGTAATTAAATTTTTAAAAATGCTAGATATTTTAAGCTGCCTCAAATTTTTGGAAGTATATGAGGTAATGTAATAAAGAATAATGTCATAAATTGAATAGGATGTCACAATTCAGCTAGAGAGTAGGCTCTAAATAATATATTAGGATTCTAAAGCATGTGAGATTGGATTTGGGCTTACTAAAATGAAAGCAACATAGCCTAACCTCAAATTCCCCTCACCATAGGTCAAGCCGACTTACATCTTCTGTCCCTATCCTCCTTCCCTTCCTCTTGTTAGCGCTGAGGAATTCTGCCTCTCCCATCTGAGCCCAATTTCTTCATCTATGTTTTGCATTCCTTTGCCTCCTGCCTTCTAAGGCCTCTGACCCTCATGATTAGCCATTGGTTCTCTTGTATAGGGAATTTCTTCTTATCAACTGGAGCTATTCCCAAAGCTCTTAAACTTGCTCAAGTCTCTACTGGAAAAATATAATAAAATAAAAATCCAATCACAATCCCACATCTCTCTGCAGCTCCATCCCTTAACACCTAATTCTGAAAGAGTTGCCTCCCATCACTATTTCCATTATCTTATCACTCCCTCATTTTTGGCCTCATCTTCTACAGCTTCCATTATCATCACTCCAAGAGACTCTCAGAAAAGTAACCATCGACCTCATGTAACCCATAGCAAAAGTCATTTCTTACTCATCAATTTACTAAATCTCCAAGTAGAACTTGATGCTTTTGGGCCATTTTGTCCTTGAAATTATCTTTCCTTTGGCTTCAGTGATACTGTAATATACTGATTTTCCTTCTATAAGCCTCTCTACTTTGGCCAGCCATTAAAAGCTGGAGTTCCCAAAGGCTCTGCTGACGGCCCTCTTCTCTTTTCATAAACTAAACTCCCCACTTTCCCCACAATCACCACATCCACCAAGGAACCTCTGCCTCTCCCCAGACTACCATTTCCTTCCATGTGTTAAAGACTCCCAAGTTCTTGTTTCTACACTGGACCTCTCTTCTGAGCAACTGACCTTTATATTTAACTACCTTCTTAACAATTCCCCTTGAATGTCTGAGGCACCTTAAACTCAATATGCCCAAATTGATTAGCTCAGAACTTCCTGTCACAGTGAAGATACCCAACACTCATCCCGTTACACAAGCCAGAAACCTTGGTACTTCCTTACCACGTTCCCTAAAACTTTCTGTAAATTTCATCACTTACATATTTTTCAAACATGCCCACATTTCTCCCTCTTTCCTGCCACTGTCCTAGTCCAAGGTACCATCATTTCTTGCCTGTCTGATATAACCAGAGAGGCAGTAGCCTCTCACTTGGATTCCCTGATCCTCCTCTCACATCTTCCCATCTATCATCCACAATGTAGTCCAAAAGGGGTTATGAGAATCCAGAATTGATTTCAATGCCCTCTCCACCAGCTTAAAACAGTTCAGTCTATTTATATTAAGATAAAAACAAAATTCTTAACATGGTCTTTGTGTTGGTTTGAGTCTTTTGTGGACCCCAGAAAATTATGTTCTTAAATTGAACCTGTTGTGAAATGTTGATGAGATTGGATCAGTTAAGGGTCATTTGATTAGATTGCTCCAGTAAAGCATAGCCCAGGGTCGGTCTTAATCCTCTTACTGCAGCCCTTTATAAAAGGAGGAATAAAAAGTCATATACACAGAAAAAATGTGCATACACAGATAGAAGCCTCCAGAAGTTGAAATCTACTAACCCAGGAGAGAGAAAAGCCACAGATGGAGCAGCCTGAAGCTAAAAGCAATGAGACCCAGAGTAGAATAGAGGGGGGGTAGACACAGCCATGCACCTGATTGCCCACAGCTGAGCTCAGGGGGGAAGTGAGCCTGAGGAGAAGACAGAGACAGGCAGAGCTGCCATTGAGCCTTGCTACATGGCAGGAGTCCAGGATTGCCAGCACCCAGGTTTCAGGGAGAGAATTTTGCCTAATGACTTGATTTGGACATTTTCCCCAGCCTTGGAACTATCTCTAACCACAATAGTCTTCTTGTAGGTACTCAAAATTCCTTCTCTTTGTGACCGTGTATGGGTACCCAGGGTCTCTCCCCCACCAAGTCCTCAGCATGTAGTCACCTGTGTGACTTAGACATAAGTTAAAGGTTAACTATCCTCCCCAGAGGGGAAAGAATGTAAATATTGGTATCATAAACTATAGTCTTACCAAAGCAGTAAATGACCTTGGTAAACATCCTTCCTATGAGCATAGTGAAAACATCACCAGACCCCAAATGTACATTTCACATGACCCTGGTAGAAACTCTGTTCTCATACTGTATGGAATATCCTTGTTCTGAAACACCCTATATAACCCTTCATTTTTCATATCTTTGCAGAGCACTATCTTCATTCTCCAACAGGCCACCATCAGAGCGTCTTCCTTGTTTATAAGTCCCAATAAAGTTTATTCCTAAGTGCCAGGTGCATTCTTTGGTCTCACAGCTGCACAAACTCATGACCATCAGGAATTGGGTTGGAACATCATGATATATTTGCCCATGCTATTCCTGCTTCTTGAAACACTCTTATACTCCTTCACATAGTTAAACTTTATCCTTCCTTCAAATTTCACCTCCATTATTCCATAATCAGAGATTGACTTCTTGACCTGGTCAAATCTCCCATTATGTGCCTTCTGGGCTGCATGCTCATTGAATGGCCTTTATAATAGCACATCATTTTTATGTGCTAGACTGTGAGCTTCAAGAGACACATTTGTTTTTACTCACCACTCTGTGTCATCATGTACATAATGGATGAGTGAATAAAATATCCAAAAAAGAAAAACCCAACGCATTTCAATTTTCATTTTTATATGTTCATCACCATTTCCATGAGCATCTACACAACATTATTTTCTGATGTTCTGGTAGCGGATGGCTTTTTGATACACATGCTTCGCAATAGCAATACAAAATTATTATAAAGACTATAGAAAATGAACATAGGCAAATGACAAATGACCAAGGCACTTGATTTACTTGCCCACATTCTCAACCAGAGAATAATTTGTGGAGTAAAGCAGTGCTTACTCTGTAAAGTCTGGAACTCACCATTTATCTGATACGACCAAGGAATGGGGTGTTTCACATAAACACAGTGTTTACGGTGATAAGGAACAAAACTTCTTTTCTATTTTGAGGGGAGCTTTTCTGAAATTTATTATACATGTTTCCTCTTAAGCAAATAAACAAAAACCAGAATTTGAGCACTATACAACTGCTTTGGGTCATCATATTCTGGACAGCTCTCATTGCACATTACTCAGATATGGAGAGCTCATCTTTACCTTCGTTTTATTTTTTTCATTTCTTCCATTTTTTGCCCTCACTCTTTGAGCTATCTCTCCTTATTGCTATGTGTCTAACTGCCTGAAGTGCTTATCTGATTGCTTAGGCTTGTATGTCCCTTGAACTGTGAACTTGCAATCAAGTGTATTAAAAATTTTGTGTTAACCAAGTATAAAGAAGCTCTGAATAAGAAAATAAGATCTTCTGAATATTTCAAAGGTAGCTGATCCATGAGCAAGTAGATGGGAAAACAGCCCTTTACATAACTACATAATTGATTAGGCATTAATTTTCTTTTAAAAGAGGCTTGCTAATAACAGGGCAAAGATATTGGGCTTTGGAGTCAGGCAGACTGTGCACTGGTTGTGAGACCAGAAACTAGTTTCTCTTTGAGGCCCATTTTTCACATTTCTCAAATGGTGATAACAACACTCTTTTTACAGAGTTATTGTAACTATTAAATGAAATAATATCGATGTCCTTAGCCTAATAGCTATTGTTTCCATTGGTACTGAATTGCTTTCCATTGTGATTACTGTATAATATTAATAATATATTACAACATGCATAATCTGCAACTTTATTAGTAATATTAACATTATGAATCATAGTGCTAAGATTTTCTATATGCATTTTTAAGCTGCTGAAGAGATGAAATCCTTAGATGATTGGGTGGGAAAGATAGGAAACTCTGTTTAAATAAAGCAAACACAAATAACAAAAGTTTGCAGAAGAAAAGTCACCTTTAAGATTTCAAGATGATGATTGAAGTGATGAATGCACAACTATGTGATTATACCAAATACCACTGATTGTACACTTTAGGTGAATTGTATGCCTTATTAATATGTATCAATAAATTGATTTGTTAAAAAAAAAAAAACCTAAAGTTTGCCAGCAAATGGTACCAGAATGCTACGTTCTTGAGGAGAGAGAAAGCCTTGCTTATATTGTGATTTTGGACTTCTAGCTTCTGAAAGCATGAGCCAATAAATTCCTATTGTTTAAGCCAAAACCAGTTTGTGACATTTATGCCAGCAGCTCTGGCAAACAAAGACAACAGCTTCACTCTTGCTTAGCTACATTTTCCCCAACCTATTTCTCAGAATTTGGATTTGGGGACCCAAGTGCAAGAACTTACATTTTATTAAGTTTACTTTTCTTAGATTTAGTTTATTCTTCAGCTCATCCAAACAGTTTGGATATCAATTCAGACACGTAATTTCTGGTATTCTCATCTTTCTGCCATCAGAACATTCAATAAATGTGCCTTTTATCTTGTTATAAGTTATTGATAGAAATATTGATAAAGACAGCTAATGGCTAGAGAGTCCTATAAGATGTTACTCACAAGCACCCCCTTGGAATCTATTGTTTAACATGTATTTATACAATATTATCGTGTAGTAATAAAAACTATTACTCATGTTGAGTAACTTTTTTAGAGTTTACTCTTGTTGAGGAATTGTGCACCTGGCTTGCACGCATTCTTTCTTTCAAGAATTGAATTAACAAAGTCTTAAAAATTAAGAATCATTAATGGTCTCCATTTCACAAAAAAGGAAACTGAGTTACAGAGATGTTCATAATTAGCCCCAGGTAACTCAAGCATCTCCCACTTCTCTAACCCAAATTGTCATTAATTATCAGGAGGTCTGCATCAGATGCTAACCTACAGAGCTAGCAGAAAAAGCTCTGAGCCACTTAGTGATTCACTTTCTTTTTCTTACATTCCACGACTTTTGTCTGTCATCATATCTTGGAAATAATTTTAAAAGTTCAAAGCAGTTTGAGATGAGAAACTAAAATGAAAATAAGGACTAAATCCCATCTAATTAGAAGTACCCATTGTCACGAGTTCAGTTTGCTAACATCTACCAAGATGACTTACTGAAATTGTGCAATTTGTACTATGGATTTTAGAAACACTATGCAAAATTGTTGAGTCTTTTCATAGGTACTTTGTTGAGGTGCATCATGACATCCTATTTAATTTAAGCCTGGACCATAGCTTCACTTATAATCATGTTATAGGTTTAAGACAGATATTACTTTTATGAATACTTAGTATTTTAGCAATAGTTTCCAGATGATATCTGAGGAAACGTGGGAAGGAGATGTGAAAAAGTTAATATATTTTAAATAGTGTCTTATCTCAGACATTGATTGAAACTTTCAGGGATGAGTTAGTTGTTTATCTACATGTGCTCTTCTTCTCTTTTCATTAATTTAATTTAATTCCATTTATATGTAACCTGAGAGTTGCATTCCCCTGCAGTATGCCCATGCAGTTTGTAAACTGAATTGAAGCTATCATCCTTGTTTTAATGGCTGTGAAGGACTTAGAAATTAATAGCTCTCTCTTGAATTAGTAAATTATATTTTTCCAAAGAGAGAAAAGTGCCTCATAAAAATAAGTGACTAGAGTCACTTTTATTTTATTTTTATAACAAGCCTTTTATGCTATAGTTTTAAATCCCCTTTTTACAATAACATCTTACATTTATATAGCACTTTATACTTTTCGAAGCACTAACATGCACATTATCCTATTTTATCTTCACAACAACCTTCAGAGTTAAGTAGAGATGTAAGAGGAGGCCAGTGCTGCAGACTAAGGGAGCAAGATATTAAGCGACTTTGCACAAAGTGAGCCGATGGCCCAGGCTTACATCTCCCGGCTGCTTGTCCAGAATATTTTGTGATGTTCCTACTTGCCAGTAAAAGCCAAATAGAGAAAACACTAATGAGAAAAGACTTTCTCACCAGATTGTTTATCCAATGATGAGAAAATTAATATATTGCCAATGCAGTGTGTCCATAATCATAAAAAAAAAGTTAAAGCAAATCCTTCAGAACACTTTTTTACCTGAACTATGAAAAATAATTTATACTTTAAATTAAAAACTTCAATTCATACACATACATTTCTAAGTAGTATGAATAATAATGCCATCTGATTTGAATAAGTAAATCTAGTTCAAAAGTTTATCTTTTAAGGTCAGTATTTTATTAATATTTTGGTTTATAAAAAAGGAGACAGAAACACAGATCTGTCTTTTAGTTACTAAAAAATCTTCATTAAAATTCATTCCTCCAACATCTTTGGCCACCTTAAATGGCAATTATCCTACCTACAATATACCATATATTGTTTATGATATAAAGTTATACTACTTCATGATCACATACTTTGTTTCCAGAGTTCACAAAATCTCACATATGCATAAATGTATTCCCAGTGATGTTGGATGAGTTCAGTCACAGAGTAACACATTTTTTGAGCATCCATGATATTCCAGGCATGGATCGAAGTGGTGCGGTTGAAAGGGTGAATGGTACATAATCTGCCCAGTCTTTTTTTCATTTTTGCATCTATCTTTTTTGTTCTCTTTCTCAGAAATTGTCTCCTTGACCATGGCAAAAGAGTTTCTGAGTTTGCATGTCCTCTCAATTTAGGTTCTTCAGAGTCCAATTTTCTGAAGAGACACTATTATCAAGCTGGATTGGACCAGTTGTCCAATTCTGGCTGCATCCACTAAGACCTGGCAGCAGGTTCCTGGTATAAAGTTACCTTCTGAGACTCTTTCCTGGGGTTGAAGGGAAGTAATGAGAAATTTTGTTGGTTAAGAGCACAGATGTCAGATTCCAATTGTCCAGGTTCAAATGCCAGCTTCATGTGGCTGTAGGCAATTTATTTAACACCAGATATTGCATACCACATTGCTACCATTTTACTTGGATCAGGCCACTGAGGCACAGAGGGATTAAATATGCATTTGTGTATGTGTAGGTCAAAGAGCCCCGACTCTTAACCGGTGTGTTATTCTAATTGTAAGGAAAAACATTTAAATAGTTTTTTAAAGTATTAAACATGCCATTATCTTTGCTAAGGCATTTAAAAATATTTCTTTCCTATCTAATGAGGATATGATTATCTAATGAGGATGAGAGAGCAACAAAAGAAAAAATGAGTTGGAAAAGAAGGTACTTAAGGTTTACCTATAAAAATGTAATTCCTTTGAGATGAAATGATATTCTGAAATTTTATTGTATCACTTTCTATTTATTTAAAGCAATTTTTCCCAATACACATATCTGTGGCTCCTGGTGGATCTTTTGATGAAAAATAGACTTCAATATATTTTTGGTACACTGCTTTAGAGAGCAAATTCTTCCGAATTCCTTTACTCTCTTTGACTCTAGAAGACTATTTCATTGTCAAATTCCGGATCGTTCTGAAAATATCTAGGCTAGTTTTATAACATTATTTATCTTTATCCCTGAAAACCCAGCTGGTGAAGAAAAATGAAGACAATTTGGTAAATAATAGATGCCGAGATGACTTACTGTTTTTCTGCAATGAGAAATTAGCAATTTATTATGTGACCTTTCTTCAGGTGCCTGTCAAGAACTCAGAAGTAATAAAGCTTTACGGGCAAACAGCAACTAATTAAACAAAAAGATATACACTAAAAATGTTCTATCTTTATTAAAAGCTAATCTACTGTTTGTGTGTCCACAGAAATAATGCTAGATAAAAATTTTTCTCAAAAATTCCTGTGGCTGTCTCCCATATAATGCACAGCATTTTGTTTACACTTTCTGGTTACATTTTCGGACATACTTAAAATTTAAAAGTTAGAAGGTTCTGTAATGTATGTGAATGTTTTCTCCTTCATGTAAAGTTACCTTGGATTCTGATCATTTCTCCCCTTGTAGAGCTTAAAGATTTCAAGACTTCTTAGTGACCCCCTCAAACCTTTTCTTTCTATTACTAGGTGAGACCCAGTTATTTCTAATAATTCTAGCATTTCACTTAATTAGAACGTATTGGAACTACATGTATACACCTCAACATATCAGAATGCCCATGCATATTAAATAATTTTGAGGTTGTAAAACTTCAATAATGCAGCATTAAGCAATTTGGCATATCGAAAGGATTTTGTTTCTCTTAACCTCTTACTATTCTAAATTTTTAAAATTATTCACCAACAAGACAAGTTGACTTTTGCATTAAAGGCATAAACATTTAACACAGGTTCTCTCTGTCAGGCCAATTTCTTATTAAGTACTTAAACAATAGACCTTTTCACATGGAAAGTGCTTATTAAATGTAAAAGCAGAAATGCTCTCTGCAATAAAAAGACTCAAAATTAATAAAATTAAGGAAAACGCAAACATTTTAACCCAGGTCATAACAGCAGAATTTATTTATTGTGGCATACAGAAGTGAACTAGATAAAAAACGAGAACCCATTTTATAAAATACATTATTTAAAACGTGCCTTCCTGGTCTATGCTCTGTAATTAGTAGGATGTTTAATGATCTTTCTACACAAGAAAAAATGTACTTTGGTTCAATGGGTCAAAATGATTGCTGGACTAAGCACACACATAAGATGAGCAAACACAAATAAAAGTAAAACATTTTAGTTTCTAAAAATGTCAGGAAAGAAGGACAAGTTTGCTTTGAATTTCACCAACGATAATCTCATGAGCTTTTAATTTTACCTGTAAAGCTCAGAAACAAAAGAGAAGGAAAATTAGGAAAGTATGAGTAATCCATTCATAAAACATATTCTATTCCATCTACAGTTCTGTTTTTTTCATATTTGGATGCAACCATTTGACTCTGGGTTGTGAAATGTTTTCTTAGAAAATACATTTTGCTTTCATTGACTTGATAGTAGTTCTATAGCTCTGAGTAGGCAGGAAAAATAAGAAAAAGGAAAGAAAAAGACAAAATATTCAAATAGTGAAAACTACTGGGGTTCTGTAGCTAAGCTTTTTTTTTTTTTAAGAAAATAATAATGCTCCAGAGCTCTTATATTTGTTATTAAAACTATCAGGGTTTGAAAACCTTACTCAGTTTCTTATCCTAAGAGAGAAATTGCCTTATATTCACTCAGAAAGCTTACGTTGCACTTTATTCCTAAACTGATTCAAAACATTTGAAATAAATAATCTTCTAGGACATCCTAGCAGCAACTAAACAAAACAAAACAAAACAAAAAACCTTATGTACTCATTTGTATTGACAATTGTATGGACACTGTGCTTGAGTATGTTTGCTACTTCCAGAAGAGTGAACCAAATATATGTGTGTGAGTGTGCAAGTGTGTGTACGTGTGTGTTCACTTTGCATGTTGGTAAATACTTGCTTAGTCGATGTCTGAAGTGGCGGGAAAATCATGTCAAACCTAACCAGAGAACAAAGGAGTTTACCAAAGTAAGCTGGAATCAGGGATAAAAGTCTTATCCACACTGCAGCCATCCAAGTACAAAGAGTAGAACATTTTGTGATACATTTTTGGACCCAACTTTTTTTTTATTTTTAAGATATTAGAAGCTCAAAGATTGACAGAAATTCCAAGTTTTTTTAAAGCCTTCTAAAGCAGTTGAATCATTAAGTCTATAGACATTTTCTGAGCATTTTCCCCAGCACTATGGAGTAAGGTAATATCAGAATTAACATAAAATTTTTTTTTAAAGTTTGCCCTGTACCTCTCTAAGCCTCTTTAGTTTTTTTCTACCACCCTTAAGACATACACATAAACACCCTTTCTGACACCATATAAATACTGGTAACTCAAAGCCATACAAATTATTCCTAAGACATTCCCTATTATCACTCTTTAAAATTAAATTGTAGGCTCTCTCTGCCTAGAGGAGCCCGCACCAAATCTTGGTGTGTATTTCCATCTTTCTCTGCCATTTCTCAGCAAGCTCTGTTCTTTCCCCCATTTCTCAATAAATTCTTTTTACTGGCCTGAAAAAAAAACAAACAAACCTAAATTGTAGTGGATGTGACTGATCTATGATTGTATTCGTATCAATAGTAGTCTGTGCTTTCAGCTTATGAAAAGAACTAATTTTTAAAGCAAGGGATCTAGAATTTAGGAACCTAAGAGTTTGATATTAGAGTGAATAAAACGTGTCCTGTACCTTTTAATATGTAAATCTACTGAAATCCAGCCCTCGACTTGTGAGGGGCTCCCTGCTTATTACTTTATGACATTTCCAGACTGAAGGTGCAGGAGGGGCGCACATTAATTTGTTTTATGTTTGACTAGAGACGCTTCCCATAACTATTAGAGCCGACTTTGGGCCCGCTTCATTTTAGAGGTGTTGTCAGTCATTTGAGAGTGATATGCCCTGTGCCTGGGAAGAATAAACACATCATATATTAGGTAAAGCTTTGATGCATGGGGGTTGCTGAATGCCAGCACCTCTTTCTGAGGATGGGAAAAATCAGAAGGTGGGGATGAGATCAGGGTAGGTAGGAGCTTTATCCAATGGAGTCCAGCAAGCCTTCCCGAATGCTCCAGCTCAGAAAGAAGTGTGGGGGCAAGGCCAGTGATTGTTTTATTTTTGCAGTGGTTTTCGTTCCAAAAAGAGGGATGGGATCAGGGGCATGTACGGTTGGTTTCTCTCTCCAGGTACTGGACATTGAAATTAAACAAAACATGAATTGATCTCACAAGTTGTTTTGGAACATTTCAATCACAACCACTTTTGACGACGGGTTAGAAACTGGCTGCTTTCTCAGCATCAGCATCTGAATTCCTACATTTTGCCTTTTCATGCTCCCCAATGCTCCATTTTACACGTTTTTCAAAGTAGGCTTTTTAACAACATCAAAATGTGGTTTTAGAGAGCAGGCAAATAATTTTTGTTTAAAAATTAAATCCCTTTTACTTCCGTCTTTCCCTGCAGCACCAGAACAAATTAGTAATCCACTAATAAGATTTCAAGTTGGGAAGTCAATGAATTGCAACATTATTTGTGAGATTTCTCAAAATTTCAGAAAAAGGACGTTTTACCCAGAGGGATGTATTTGCTTTTTCCATATGTTCAACATCAATTTGCTCTGGCTTCTCAGTGCTTCATCTTGAAGTGATTGTGTGTTAGCCCAATTTGAACACAGGCATTTCCAGTCATGCCGCAGCTGGTTTTCGTGCTAGACTACATGATTCTTATTGAGAACTAATTATTTCATCCAGCTTTAATACTCTTTAGAGTCAGGAGAATCTCAATGAATGATGATGGGCATATATTATTATCTCACAGGTGGTATTAAGTAGCCATATCTCAGATCCTAATTGTATTGCCACTCAACATCCCTCTCACTGGGTCCTGTACCTTCAGGAATGTTCTCCTCTCCTTTTCTGTCTTTTTATCTTGATTAAGGAAAGACATGCTGCCGGCTTTCTTTGCCTTGTGAATGAGCCAAGGGAATTCCATTGGTTAAAGGAAGAATCTGTTTATGAAATTACAAATCTCATATTGTTCTCCCTGTGGCCACAAATCTGAGGCTTTGGGATGGACTCAGCCACACTAGAGAGCCACCTCTCTATTCTGTTGTTTGCCTGAAACAGTTCAGAAGCCTGTGATTTTTATTTATTTAAAAGGAGTAAGGAAAACAGAGTCAATTGAATTCAATGAAAATGTTTTTAAATAAAAATTTGGTCTATGGTATAATATATATAATATATATATTTAAAACAAGGAGATATAGAAATGTTTCTATAAATTTAGATTAACCCAAAACTATCAGGGAGCTACAAATGGTAAAAAAAAAAAAAAAAAAAAGCATTAAATGTTTACAATAAATAAAAACTAAAACAAAACAGTTTATGTCCTAGAAAAATGGGGAAAAAGTAAGATAGTAGAGAAGCCACACTTGCATTTGAGTTTCAACCTCCTGGAAGATGAACCAAGACTAGTGGTTTCTTTTCCCGAAGCCTAGACTCTTAATTCATCATGATTATTAAGTAAATATTATTGCAAATTTCATCCTAAGGACTTCTCCATATTGGTTATTTAGGGTTATCTTGAAATATCTGAAAGGCAAAGGGTTAAATCATCTACTTTAAAGCACATAACATCTATGTGCCTGTGTGTAGCATTTATGATAACAGTTAACATTTACTTAGCTCTTATATCATGCCATCTACTGTACCAAAGACTTTTGCCTCCATTCCATGTCCCTAACAACCTAGGTGTGGTTACTTTTAGCAATATCCACTTAGTCATTTAGTTTTGGGAAATTGGATAACTAAAATAAAATGAAGATGTCCATGAATTGCTCTCTACACTGACATATTCTTCTCAACCTTGCCAATAAGGTTTTATCAGCTTCAGGCATAAGGCAAATCTATCTTATTAGTGTGAAAACTAATGAAAGATCATCCTGACAATGATAATTAATTGTGGTTGTTGACAAGGACTCAGTTTCTTTGCACTCCCTTTTCTGTTGCTCTTTTTCAGTCTTTCAGCTCTCCTCTCTCAATTAGACATATGGAAAGTGCGGTCCTCCCCTTTGAGAAAGAAGCTTTTAGATTAATCATATTATCTTAAGGTTCCAAATCTCCATGCCTGTGTGACCTTTCTTCCTTTAGAATCCATTATCTTAAACTATCACAATAATCCTGGCTTTAGGGAGGGAGAGAGGGAAGAGGAATCAAACCTAATAGATGGCAAATAAGATTAATCTATGATCTAAGTGCCGATTACACTTGGCCCTGCCCTTGAACACCCAGGTGTAACCTTGAAATTCACATCCGCTAAGACACTGCAATTGGATTGAGTGTCCCTGAAGGCGTTAGGGGCAGCTGGCCAAACTTTACCCATTACTCCCCAGCGAGCTTACCAGCCCTCTCAACCTCCAACTCTTTTCACTTGTGGAATTTGGCAGCTGTGCTTTTTCATGTTTGTTTTGGGATAGTTCACATTTTTTAGATAAAATACTTATTTTGGGTCCTTGATTTTTGTTTGTCAGAGCAACCGGCCATGGAGGGAATGAACTTTTACCTGGACCTCACAAGAGGAAAACAAATGATCCAGCTTCTCAAAATCTGATAACTGCACCAAAATAAATTCAAGTCTTCGCTTCTTTCAAAACACTGACATACTGATCCCTAAAACTACATTTGTTTAAGAACAACCAAGAGTAGGAAAAAGTCCCCCTTGTAACATTTGTCTTCTGAACTTTGAGCTGATTATTTTTCTTCCACATGGCCTGAGGTCTTGGAAAGGACACTTTTTTGGTAAGAGGGAACATGACATCTGAAAGTCCAAGCTACTGGTGAGATAGAAAAGAAAAAGGATTAAGCTTCCAGAAAGCAGCTTCAGCCAAACAGAAATATCCCTGGGTCAGATAGAGAGAAGGGAAACAAAATGATAATACATTCTCATTAAATGTTGGCACAGTCTCTTGAAATTCAAAGGTGACCAGCTAGAAAGCATGTCCTTTCATCATGAAATTTTCCAATCCAAATCGCAGCATGTATGTAAACTATGCAAGATCGGATCAAATTAAGGCCAAAATTAGAGTGAGAAGAAAAGTTAGGTCTAAACAACGAAAATACACATAGCCTTCAAAAATATTAAAAGTATAACAATATAACCATTTCTTCTAAAAAAGATAACTAAATAAAATATACCAGGGATACCTATCAGGGCTTACTACATTTTTTTTTTCACTTAGTAGGTCTATTAAAACAGTTCCAGAAATAAAAATTTTCAGGAACCACTTTTTGGAAGCTATTTTTTTTTGAAGCTCATTTATCTTGAAGGCATGACTGAGACCACCAGATCCTGCTTCTAGATGAGCTCTGTGATCTTGCTCTTGTTGCCTAACATCCTTGAGTCTCAGTTTGCACAAATGTGAAAAGGAATATGAAATTAACTCTACATCTATCCAGGGTTGAAAATCCAATAATTGTGTGTATAAAAGTGTGCAATGACGGCGGATAGTTTGGGTGGAATCCCAGCCTGCTGCTTATTAGCTTTGTGACCTAGGGAAAATTGCTTAGCCACTCTGGATTGTAATTTCCCTACTTCAAAGTGGAAATATTAAAAGTAGTTACCTTAATTTCCCTACCTCAAAGTGGGAATATTAAAGGTAGTTACCTTTTAATGTTGTTACGGGGCTTAAATGGGTTAAAACAGATAAATTGCTTAGATGCGTGTCTGATTTTAATAAATCCTTTATAATTGTTGGCTGATCTTGCTCTTGCTGTTGTCATTATTATCCTTTATTTTTTTCCCCTTGTTTTGGCTGTGAACTTGGGAACACTGGAAAACAACATTAAGATTGGTTTTGCTAGATTTTTGCAAGGATCACGCAAGGGGAGAAAAATCAAAGAAATGAAGGATGCTGGAAGCTCTGGTAAAGACAAAGGATCCAGGACTCCTTTCTTGTGTTTGCTAGGACAGTGGCATTTTGACTGAATGGAGCAGCCCTCGTCAGCTGTCCGGGGAGGGCTAGCTCACACCTCTGCGGGAGCCTCATGCCATTAACTCAGGGAGAGTAATGAAATTTCATTTAATTTGTCAGGAAGAAAGTGCTAATGTTAAAAGGCATTTAATAAAAAAGGGAGAGATTCTTTGAAAGGGAGTCCTTAAGTAATTACTTCAAGTGTCCTAGGCCTACTCACCAGAATATTTACATTAGCGTCTTACAGCGCCAGTGTGTAATTAAATTAGTGCAGCATTTACATTCAGTGCCTTTTTTTTTTAAGGAACTGTGATTTTATTAATAATCCTCCTTAAAAGAGACAGAGAGCGAGAGAAAATGACTTGACCTAATCAAATCAGATTTTAGTGGCTTTTTGAATTCTTACGGAGAGAATCGCTGAGTTAAAGTTGTGAGTGTGTATGGTGCGAGAGTGTGTGTGTGTGTGTGTGTTGGAAAGAAGGGCTGGGGGCCAGGATGGAGTGGATCTGCTCCCTCTTCAGTTCCCCTTGGAATGATGCCATCTTTTATATACTCAGCCTTGACGTGGAGAAGGCAGGTCAGCAGCTACGGACTGTCAGCATAGTGCAGTGGATCCCCTCGTCTAGTCCCGTTCTCTTTCCAAGTTGTCTGGGAGGAGACGGGGATACGGATGAGTGAGTGAAAGGAAGGCCTTGGGAAGCCGTGTGAGGCAGGCTCATCCCTCATCACCCCTCCCTGCGTGCAGGGAGAAGCTCAGCGCTATCACCCGCAACAGCCAGAAGAGATAACTGGTGCTCCGGGGTGGGGGTGGGGCCCGTGGGACCGAGGCAGGATGGGTGCGTACTTCTGAAGCCCATGCACATCTGGGGAAAAGAGTCTAAAACCATTTCTTTGAAAGTCATCTGCTGCCATTTTCCAAATTAATTTTGGAAAACATTATCATGAGTGAGTCTGCGCGCCAACATCGTGTGAATGTTTTACTTTTGTGTTTCACCAGGTCTGCCTTTCAAGGAGACAATGTGAGTGTATCAGCAAGAACACAGGTTGCTGAGTTGAAGACAAAAGAGGTGAGATACATGTATATGACATAGTTGTAGATAAAGCTCACGTGGTTGATTTGAGGATGAAATGAGGTTATCAGAAAAGTTTATAAACTCTGAAGTGCTATTAACTCTAGCTACTGTCGAAACTGTAGCTGGAGTGAATTTATTAAAATGCAAGTCTGATCACGTCACTCTCCTTACTATAATTTGATGCTTTCCATGGCTTTTAAAAGAAGCCCAAGCTTCTCAGTAAGCTATGCATTGCCTCTGCTAATCTTCAAAAGTCTCATCCTTCTACTTTTTTTGTGTGTAACATTTATGTAATCTAAGTTTCTTTTAAAAAAAAATTTTTTTTAAGTATATTAAAAAAAAACTCTCATCCTTCATAAATGGACTCTTCAAACTACCAGGGCTTCAATATACAAGAGCTCCTTCATCTCTGGTCCTTGTCTACATTTTTTCCCTCTCTCTAGAGCTGGGCTGCTCGATGTATTAGCTACTAGGCTCATGTGGCTAGTGATTTTAATAATCTTTCATCAATGGTAACAAAGATAACTACTGTTAAAAAAAAAATAGTACAATTATAAAGAACAGTAGTATCATTAATTGTAACAAATATTCCACACCAATGTAAGGTGTTGGTGGTAGGGTGGTATATAGGAATCCTGTATATTATGCTTCATTGTTCTGTAAACTCACATCTCTACCAAAAAAGAAAATAAAACAATTAAAATTAATTAAATACACTTAAAATAAAATAATTAAACAAGATTTAAAATGTAGTTCTTCAGGTATGCTCAGTAGCCATGTACGGCTAGTGGCTACCATTTTGGCCAGTGCTGCTATGGACCATGTCCATCACTGCAGAAAATTCAATTAGACACTGCTGGTCTACAATGACCTTCTCCACCCTCTGATGCCATCATTCACGTCTCAGCTTACATGGCCCCCCATCCCACTGCCTTAAGCAGGAGTTAGGTTTTCCTCGTCAGTATTCCACCAATGGAAGTTGCCTGCATGCATTTCTGAGTTTTCTGTTCAACCATGAGCTCAATGAAGTCAGGGACTAGTCTCAGATTCTGACCAGCATTCTAATTGCGCTGGTAGAGAACATTTAACAGTAAGAGCATTCTCTGAGCCTTCTGTAGTAGGTGCTATTCTCAGCACTTGGTATGTATACTCTCTTAATGCAGAAGTATATTTATTTCACTTAACACAAAAGTGGGTACTATGCATTATCTCAAGACTACAAATGAAAACTCTGAGGCCCAGAGAAGTTAGATCACTAGCCCTGGTGTCAGGGCTATTGGGAGGGATGTTGAGATGTAAGCCCCGGGGAGCCTGAGGCCAGCTCTCATCTTCTGAACTTCTCTGTCTCTGGCACTTGCACAATTTTTATTGAAAGAATGAAGACATGCCCGTGAATAGGTATGATCATAGACAGTAATTACTCTTTCATAGCATCAGCATGTTCTGAAATTGCACCAATTTCCCTACCAGCCTGACTACCCACGGTATTGTTTTCTTTTAATAAATGCTTTGTGCTGTCTCACTCCAGGCTTAACTGTACCGTGACTATAAAAGGCATATTATACCCACTCTACAATTAAGAAAACTAAAGTTTACAGAGGGTAAGCAACATGAAATGCTTTCTTCCTGGAATGTCAAAGTAAGGCAGTTTTGATGAGTCATCAAGCAACATGGCACAGACGGTCAGGGAATATCAGCTATCAACTTTGATTTTCTTTTGCTTTAATGTCTTACCTTCTGACTGTCCAAGTCTTATTAATTGACAGTTCATTTCTTATCCATACTTGCATGTGGTACTGATAGCATTTGTTAGATAATGAAATAACTAGGTATTGTTTTCAACAAATAAAGACAATGTCAACCCTTAGGCCTTCTGACTACTATATCACTAGAGTTATTAATAAACCAATGCTAACATACTGTTTTTATTATTACTAGTTCATATTAAATGCTGAAACCTCCCCAGAAAGGATTTTTCTTCTAAACAGCAAATTTATTTAATGCAACATTTGGGTTAAATGAGAGTTTCACTGTGAATGTACCTTAAGACTTTGTCTTTCTGCTGTGTTCAAATATCCTGGTAAATATGAAAATCTAGAACACATAGAACCCCAAAAAGGACTACATTCTAATTTGTTAAGACCCCAAAACATCAAAATGGGAAATGTTATGGTCTTAATTTTGTACACCCAAATTTAAAAGCTGACATTTTTGCTAAATATCAGATAAGCAATATTCTATGAATTTTTACATGTATTGACCCTTTCTCCCTGGCAAGAGATCTATAAGATTATGTACTGTCATTATGCTTATTATACAGATGAGAAAACTGAGGCATAGGGCAATAAAAACTTGCCCAAATCCTATGGCCAGTAAGTGGCAGAACAGGATTTGAATTTATGCAATCTAGTTTCAGAACCCATTTTCTTAAATATTGCCCTTTATCATCATCATTTGGTACAGGCATATCTACATAAATGCATACTAGAGTTTAGAGGGACTTTTCTCAGAAGCAGAGAAATTAGAAAGACTTTTCCATGTTTTTATTTGAGGATGGCATCTACGTGAAAACACAATTTGAATTGTCAGCACAGATTATAAAGGAGAAAAATTGGTGTCAATATCTAAATAGGAAAATAAAAGAAGGGATTTTTAGAAAATTTGTCTCTCTAATATGATTGAGGAAAGTACCTAGTTAGATAAAGAGTAATATCAGGAGCAAATATTTTATAATTATTTTTGTACTTTAAAAAAAAAAAATTGTAGTATAATATCTCTTTTGTTCAATAAGAACAAAAGCTTAAGTTACAGTTTAGAGAATTTGTTAAAGTTTGATCATTGAATACCATGTGTATTGGCTACTTTCTAATTGTGGTTCATATAAAACCAAATTTACTTTCTTTCCCAAACACAAAGATTAAAAAAAAACAAAACAGTATAAATACGGTAGTTTAAAAATATGTTCACAATTTCATATTAGTAGCAGGTTCAATCAAAACCCAGTTGTAATTCTTTCCCAATCATAAAGACTAAATGAGATTTTACAAGTAAATAGATTGTATCCATTCTTGAAAGCTATTTTTAAAGAGCATACAGTGGTTCACCCTGGTGTTTGGCCGTCTTAGTTACTTAGCAGGATTGATGGAAGATCCCATATGATTGGCTCAGCTGTAATCTGTCCTTTAGATGGGAAGGAATCGAAAACCCAGAAGCTCCTGAAAAAGTCAATTCAAGTGAAAAGAAAACACATCCCTGCTATTGTAGACCTTGAAGTAGTTGAAAAAAAAAGATGATAGGTCTTTTTGACTCTAAAGCTCTTTCTAAGGCAGGGGAGAAAACAACAGCAGACCACTTTGCTTTTTGAAAGAATGCTTTTTGAGAAAAGCAGCATTCCATGGAAGGACATAAAACAGCTAACGCCCTGAAATGCAATTAAAAACAATAGCTGACATTATTTAGAGTTAAATCACTGGCAGGGAAAACAGCGAATGACCAAAAATCATGTTTGTGGCATTAAATATATATATATTGAAATGGGGGAAGCAGATTCAGAAGAAATGATTTGTAAGGATGTGGTTAAAACTATTTATATACTGGGTTCTATTTGTTTTACAGCCAGTGGTCCACAGACAGCATGAAAGGTTATCTTTGACAAGGTTTTAGCTATTATTTTCTTCCAGTGAAATGGTATTTCTTGAGAAAAAAAGGTCTTTGGAACAAAATAACAATAAATCCTGATTTAGATACATAAACCTGCCATTGATATCACATAATATCAGTGTTCTTTCTCACTCGATACAGGCGTTTTAAAGATAAATGGTAAAACTGAACTGGAAATCCATCTGGCCGGCTGCCTGCTCTAATGAATAACCCCACTTTGGCTCCTGCAATGTAAGCAGAAAGTTCTCTCCCGGCCTCTTTCGTCTGTCATGAATCTACAAGACAGCCGACATAATATCTGGGTGACAACGGTGCGCTAACAGTGCAGTGACTTCCATTTTCTTTGCTTTCTATTGATTTTCACTTAATAACTGGCGAAATACTAAACGTCCGCCCTGAGTACCTAATAAATCCTGCCTGAGCTTTTTATTGAGGAGAATTTAATAAAAACAACCATTGCGGCTGAGGGATTTTTCTTCTGGACAGAACATAGGGGTAGGGGACAGCGGGGTTGGGGCAAGAGGAAGCCATTTGATTTTTTTTCCCCCAGGGGCTTTCTCCCCTTCGGAAAAGCAGCGCTGTCAAGGCTGCCTGTGTTTGACCTGGGTTCCTCCCAGAAGCAACCGTAAGCTTCACATGCAAGTTAACTGGCAAATGTGAGGAAAAGTGGTCGCATGGGGCTTTGTAAAGACCAACTTTCTGCTCCTCTGGTTGTCCCCTGATAACTGATTTCAAGTTTTGGCCAAGCACTCCCTCACTGCTCTCAGTGGCTATCAAAAACCTGTAAGAATACGCATTTTACTATACTATTCAATGCTTACTACATATTTGACCCTAGAAATTCCAGCATCATCTGACTATTGGAGCTCTTGGATGCATCTAACAGAATTTTAGATGTTATAAGAAGGGGGCACATAAAAGTTAGTCTGTTTAACGCTAATTGGCCACTTAACATGTTCACTCTGGGGCAATCAAAAAGCAAGAGCTCTCCTTCTGACTGCTTACAACCCAAAGACAAGTAGAAATCAAAGGCTAAGATTTTGCACCCCATACCATTTTCCTCTGCACAAACTTTTAAAACAACTTCCATTGTTGATGTTTAAGAAAACATCCTTATTCTGTAGTATGGTCTTTATGAAACATTTCACAACTTACGACTTCCTTGCCCTTTCCTCTACATTTTAATTGATATCAATCTTGAGACTAATTTCAAATCACTGGGCTTAGTGAACAATATTTTAGAATCTCCTTACCTTTATGCATTTATTCCACTGCCATTCTCAATAAAACTTCTAATGAAGGATTCACACTTTTAGAAAATGAAAAATCGAACCTATTTGAAAGCAAAGATTTTTTTTTTCCAAAACCCATAGATTTCAAGTTTAGATGTCATTTAGTCATGTAAAGCTATGCATGACTCAATTAATGGTCAACAGCTACACTGCAGCTTTTCATACAGCATATGAGGAGGGGGCAGTGGTGAAATAGTGCAGGTTTCCTGTCAAATAATCTATATGAAAATTGTGGCTTTCCCTTTTCTGAGGTTTGGTTACTTTGTCTATGAAATGGGGATACTGTTGTCTAACTAGCATAATTGACACTATCTCAACAACATTCAATAAATATATGGGTGCCCAACAAACGATATTGATTTGGATCACCAAGTTTCCTCAATAAAATGAATAGTGGTCAGTAAATCTAGCTAGGGTTTGAAAACAACCAAATCCCCAAAATAATCCTTTTCTCCTCCCTTTGAGATGCAATTTGATATCGTTATAAGTCTGTTATCACCACAGTTTACAACTCTCTGACATAATCCCTCTGGGCCTCAGTTTCCTCATCACTGAAATGGAACAAAGATCAAAGTTTTTGCAACTGTGAATGGAGTTAATGCATATTACAGGCGCAGAAGACTGCCCTGAACATAGAAACACTACAAATATTTGCTTCGATTATTCATAAATGCTGCTCAAGAATAACGGAAATCAAGTTATATGTTTTTACAAAGGGGAGCCTACCCATTATCCTGATGATGAGGCTTTCCCTTAATTTAGACACCTATGCATTTCTGTCAACCCCCCTTTCTCTCTGTGGATATTGTATCCTTTCTGTGTCCAGTTCTTGCTGAAAATAAAAAAGGAAGTAAAACCTTTTAAATTTTATTTTTCTGATCCATTTGCTTCTCCTCTTTTCCAGAGAAGTTTCTTTTTTACGTTCTTGTGAAATCTTGTCTATTCTCTCCTCAGTAAAATGTTTTAGTTCCATCTAATCAGATAGGCTAACACTGATGAAAAGTCAGCAGTGCTTATAGTGTGAATCCCCAAGTTGAGATTTGGGGAAGGACATTTGAGGAGCTCTCAGGTTTTTGTGGAACTGCTGGGTGTAAGGTGCCCTCTAATCAGTTCCCATGAAGGTGTATTGCTATTCAGATAATGCCTTCCACTGCTCAACAAAAGGTTGTTGTACTGAGCTGTGATTGTGACAAATGATTTACTATTAGGAACATTCTGTAATTATTGTTCGGTGGGACCGCAGACCGATACGTCATTAGCATGATAGACGGCCTTTTATATCAGCAAAAATAACTAAATTAATAAAAATGGCTTCATTCCAAACCTTGTCAGAAAGCCAATACTCAGAACAGTCAAGTAGCAATGATACCTGAAAAAGCCATAGTTTATACCCACCAACAAATTGCATAAGTAATAAAATATTTGTATATATAATCTCTATAATATGGAGATCTGTAATATAACATAGATTTTTATAGATATTAGCCCTAAACAAAAATATGACATATTTAAATATTTTCTCCCAAACGATTTAGATTTAAATTTATGCTTTGGTGCATTTGTTTTTTTTTTTTTGAAATTTATTTTTATTTTTTTTATATATATATACATATATTTTAAGAGGTGCTTAGATTACCTAAAATATTACACGGAACCCACTGGGATTCCCATGTTGCCCACCTCCCACACTTCCCACCACATCCCACACAAACATCTCCCACAGTGTGGCCCACCACCCTCAATGAACTTACACATCCTGGAGCCTTGCCACCAACCATAGACCACAGTTCACACTGTAGACCACACTCTCTCCCACGGATTGCAGTTTTAGAATATTACAGTTTGACTATGATGTTTTTTCTTTCAAAATATTTTAAAGTGGACACTGCAGACTGGAATTCCTCTTTCTTTCTCCTTCCTTCCTTCCTTCCTCCCTCCCTCCCTCTCTCCCTCCCTCCCTTCCTTCCTTCCTTCTCCTTCTTTCCTTCTTGCTTTCTTGCTTGCTTTCTCTCTCTTTCTTTCTCTCTCTTTCTTTCGTTCCTTCTCTCTTTCCTTCTTGCACCAACCAATTCTGAAATTTTCCTTTAATTTGTTAGCCTCACATTTCTTACTTTTTCACGCAGAATTAAACAATTAAACATTTCATGAAAAGAAGCCGTTCTCTTATATTAAACCATCTTAAGTTCTCCAACAATACTTCATCCCAAATTACCGCACACTTATCTGATTTAGGTCTTCTGTAAGAACGGATATATAAGTAATCATGTTTGTAAAGAAAATTAACATAGCACCATATGATGAAATTAACTGGCTGCTGAAAATTTTGTCCTCTGTTAACCTTGTAACACTCATTTTGCAAGGGAACTGAGGCTAATACAGACTGAAACTGCCAAGAACCTTGCCTAGCTTACTTCCTGAGTTATTCCCATCAGCCCTGGGAGACAGCTATTGATATTACCATCCTACAGAGGAGGAAGCAGAGGGTTCAGACGTGGTCAGGAACTTACCTAAGTTCTGTCTCATGATTGTTCCACCCCACACAAGGTTTCCATTTCATGTGGAAAGCCATGGCAGACAGAGGTTACCACTGAAGAACATGGTTTCTTTTGGTTTCGCCATCTCAAATAAACATTATTCCATAAAAATAAAATATACCACTGCATCTTCTGATACCTTTGCTCATTGTTGCTGTGGTTCTTACAAAAAAAACTTTCTACCATAAAATTTAATAATATTAATTAAATAAAAAACAAATTTCTTTAAAAATCTATATTCTTGGGTTTAAAAATCTAATGTCTTATTGCAATGATGGATACAGGCCATTATACATTTTGCCAAAACCTATAAAATTGTGTGGTGCAAGTGTAAACTATAATGTAAACTATAGGCCATGGGTAGTAGCAATGCTTTAATATGTGTTCATCAATTGTAACAAATGTAACACCCTAATGAGAGATGTTGTTAATGGGGAAAAGTATGGGAGGGGCGGTGGTGGGGTATATGGGAATCCCCCTATATTTTCAATGTAATATTTATATAATCTAAAGCTTCTTTAAAAATAAAAAAATAAAAAATAATCCAATGTCTTTATGAAGCATTATGTCTATGTCCAGCATGTTTTTAAAGGCAAAATAGCCCTGTGTATAGCATTGGATAAGCATTGGATGATTGAGATATCTGCTTCACTTATCAAACATCATTCAATGTATATTATGCATATGCAAGTAGAGAGGAATCCAATAGTTTGGCCAATAGAGTACAAGAGATATTTAAATTAAAGATTAGGATTAGGGGATTAGGGAAACAAAAAGAGAGAAAATAAAATATATTTTAAAATTAAATGAATATAAGTAACTGCTTTTTGAATGACTATATACCTGGCACATTGATTCAGAGTCAAATGTGTGACTAAATTTACATGAACCGTGATCTGCTGTTCTGCAGGGTTGCTTGTGAAATTTGTAAGGAAGCAATGAAGTGCCTTGCTTCTTTATTTTAATGGGATCTTTGCATATTGAGGCACATGCCTAGGAGCAACAATGTAATGTTTAAAATGTAAAGCCAGAAGATATGATTAATTGGATTGTCTCTGTTCCCTCGATTTGCTAAAATTGAATGTACACTTGTCTTTCAAACATATTTGTTGTCCTTTTAATCTAAAGTGATGAATCATACAATCATAGATTTCAATGGTTTATAGGAAGAAAAGATGTATTTCTGGGTACACTTGGAAAATACTTATAGAAACAATATGTGGATTATAGGCATTCATATAGAAACCTTTATAGTATCTCCAAGTAGAAATCACAATTAGGTGAATTAATAATATTCAATAAAGAATGAGCTTTACAATAATGGGGATCCACATGGCCATCTAAGTCTAGAATCCCCTAAGAAATCATTGAAAAGATAAAATACAACTCACCTGCTTTCTTTTCTATTCTTTTCTTTTTTCCCTCCTTCTCTCCTTTCTTGCTATCTTTCAATGTATTTGGCCCACAGTCCCTTGCCCAAAACCTTTGGGGATGAGATGTGTTTTGTAAGTCAGAACTGTTAGGGTTTTGGAGGATAACTTGGTGCATATACCATATCCATCAACACCAGTGGGTCCTAAGGCAGCATTCTGTAATCAGTCCATTAATATGTCTGGAACAACACATACGACTCTTCACACTAAGTCGGGTAAATAAAGACTTTGCATACCCCACATTGGTTTGGGTCACATTTTGACACAAATGAGTTCAAGTCAGGTCAAACTCGTTGCAACTGAAATTCCCCATCCACTATCCCCCCAAAAATGTTGGTTTCCCAATTACTTTTAAATTAAATAATTGCAAACAAGGGATTGTAGAACTGTACAAGCCAACCCTGAGCATTCTGGTAATCTAAATATAATCTAAATTCACTTTGTGTAATTCCTTTTGTACCCTTTGATGGGGACTTTTCCACTCATGGCATTAGATTGAAAGAAAAAAAAAGAGGCCACTTAGTGAATGCTCAATAAAATTTAATTTATTTATTAATTGGTATTGTAATATCGTAAACCTTTCAAAGATAAGCTCTTACTACTTCATATTTCTACAGAACTTTTGAATGATCTAATGTTTCAGCTTATGGTAAATTCCATCTGTTGCTGCAAATATTTTCAGAAGTATCCATGCCTTCGAGGAAAAAGTGCAAAAATACTTTATAATTGTCTAAAACTATATATTTGTTTAAAAATGAAGATCATGCTTCAAAAGTGAGATTTCTATCTGAAAAGGTTTTGAAAAATATTGTTACGGTGACTCTGTTCTCCAAATTCTCTCAGCACAAGTGAAATCAGACGCGGCGACTGATTGTCAGGGAAAACTCGGTTATATTAGGAACCATGTTAACTCTGAAACCAAAGACAATATGAAGGTTATCTAGAAATGTGCTGCGTGGTGAGGGAAGGATGCAGGGAAAGGTCTGAAAGCAGCCTTCTGGTAGACAGCGAGAGGATCATGTGATTGTTTTTATGGCTTATGCTTGATTGAGACCTATTTTAAACCTTGTCTTTTCTGCTCTGGACTTCTCTTAAAGGAAGACAAATGCCCTTGAAAAGGAGTCTTAAAAGTATGATTCACAGACTTGGGAAGAATTACAGGATGCAGACAGCCTAGAGTGAGGGCCGGCCCCCTGAGGAGTTCACATTTCCTTCCTCTTAATCCGAGTGAACCATTAAAAAGTGAGTCCTGCTCCCTGCAGGATCTTCCCAAGGAACCTCCTAAAAGGAAATACCCCTGCACTGGAAAGGTAATTTACCTAGGCAAGATTTGAAAAGCAAAGTTCCCAGTTCAGAGATAACCAATGATTTCATTAGGGTTGAGGCATGGTGCCTTTTAAGGCTTATCCCCTGGAGTTAGTTAGCAAATCAAGAGGTAGGCAGAAAAAAATAAAATCACAACTTCTGTCACACATTTTATTTATTTATTTTTATATGGAGACAACTGCACTTAAATCCCAAATAGGATCGCTTCACAGCTGTGGGAAGCTCAAATGGTAACTATGCAATAAATTGATTTTTCCTGAAAATAGGCTCATAGTCAGGCCATAAACATTTTGTTTTATATTTTGAGAATGTTTTTAATTATTCCACCCAGTGGGAAAACTCTTCTTCTAGGGACAGGGATGTGGGAGGAGAGGGAAAAGTCTGTGCTATGTACCTTAGGGAGTGCTGTGGTAGTTCAGTTACTTCTGGTCTTCGGGAAACAAGACTTAAGAGTTGATTCCCTTTTATGGCAAAATAACTCTTATGAATTTGTCTTTTTTTTAAGTCCACTGGAAAAAAAAAAATAGAACGTAGTTAGATAAAGCTGCAGCTGTGAATATTTGTAGAGCAGCTTGGTTTCCCATCTCTCTCAATTCTCTCACTTCTGCCCCCTGCCTCCAACTTGTACCTTTCCCACGTTTTAGAGTAAGATGATAGAACAGGGAAGAAAGAATGAGGACTTTGAGACATACCACTTCCCATCAACATCAAGCTTTCTAAGTCATAGATAAGAAGTCGACCCAAGGCATTTTATTTATCAAGCATTTTTGCATTTCCTGGGTCCAAACTCAACTAGAAGGAATTTTAGTGGCAGTCATGACAGCTCTGTCACAATGTTGTTTTTCGGATTGTATTGGGGCATGCATTTAACATTTGTATTCTTCAGCTGTTTACTTTAAAGTTCTCTCTTAACAGAAAATGGGGAGGAACTGTAAACACCAAGAAATGTAGGGAAACCAAAAATGCTGGAGCTGACCCATGTAAGGAAAACTAAAGTATATAGAAAGATAAGGTCATTGGAATGGGCAAAAGAGGAATCTTTTTGCTTACATTTTCTGGAACTGGAAGTACTGGGCTCTGAAATACTGTTGGATTAAAAAAAACAGCATCAATAAATAAGCATTTTGTTGCCTTGAGGAACTTAAAAGTTTCTTAGATATAATAAGGTAGAGTTCTGATATTACACTTTATTACAAATTAAATTCAAGCAAGAAAGAAGTTGTGGGAGTACTTGGATTTGCATATCTTCAATAAATACAACTTTTTCACATGTGGAATGAAAAGAAAATTATGCATTAACATAAATTTTAGCCTTTCATGTTTCTAACTATAGTGAAATTTAAATTATCTGATTGTAGGGCAAAATTAGGACAGAAACTTTGAAGCTGCCCTTGCTGTAGTATCTGGTTTGCCATTAAAAAATGGAAAACTTGCTAAGCAATTTATCCTATTAGTTCTTGTCCTAGGAACCATGAAATAGAGTAAGGAAACACTTCCTTTTCTTTTTTTCTTTTCAGAAAACTTAATCCACAGGCCCGCATATTATATTCACATTTTTCTTCTGTGCTTCCTTCTGTATGTTTTGGCCACACTGGTGGAATTTTCTGTGATAAGAAGACCACCAATCCAGCGTGTGTGGTGTGGGGTTGGCCCAGCTGAGAGGGCCCCAATGGGCCTCCGGGGAAGAGGGCCAGGAATTCATAGGGCTTGGTTAAGGCCATGGCTTGATTTGCTTTCAGGCTAACTCTGCTCTTCCTGGTAAATCAAAATCTGGGCTTTGGAGGTTTAACACCAACTCCATGACCGAGTGGAAATTGTGAAGAAGAAGCCCCAGCACTGCCTACCTGACATTTCTCTAAGCTTGCTTAAAAGTGAAATAAGAAAGACTGTAGGGAGAAAGGGCACAATTATGTGAGTTACTACGAGGGGTTTGGAAAGTTTTAAACCAACTTCCAAGGTAAAATATTTGAACATTAAGTAAGCGTGCTTTTATTCATAAAGGATAAATATTTACCATTTAGCTTTTCATGTTGTCTTCATAACACATCTGCCTGCTATGGATATATTTTTTTTAAGTACAAAAATAAAGGTACCAGGACCCTTCCAACTCTGACGTAGCTATTATTATCTATGATCCAATTCAATTTGGCAAATATGCATGGACCAAATAGTCAATTTAAGTTGCTGGGCTATGTGCCCATGATATGAAAATAAAGAAGATAATATTTGAGCTTGGTCAAATGGCTCTGATAGTTTGGTAACCAATTTTCTGTGACTGTCTTAATATGGTTATCAGCATTTGCTTTCTCTTCTTGATAGGTTTGGTTCCATTATTACAATCAATTCTTCATCTCTCTGGTATCCACGTCCTTTGCTGTATGACTATGTCATGAGTTAGTGGGAGTGGGTATATTTATTTGTCCCATGACTTAGCGTTACCCATATGACTTGCTGTGGCCAATGGAATAAGGCAGAAATGACAGCTTGCCTTAAGAGGCCTCAAGTGTTTCTGCTTTCTTTGCTTTGCTTCTGCTATGGCCTTGTGGAGAACACTCCTGGGCAAGACTAGTAGTTCCAAAAAGGTGAAAGACATGCAAAACAGTCATCCCAGGTGAGCCATCTCAGCCTTGCTCAGCTTCAATCAGCTAAGGCCCAGCTGACCTGCATAGGTGTGAGTGATAATACACCATGACTGTTTTAAGCTTTCTGAGGTTTGGATTAATTTGCTGTGTGACAATAATTATCTAATGAGAGTCATTCATTCATTCATCTTCAAAAATCAGCTGGCATTTACTAAGTCCAAAGTTCTATGACAGAAGCCTAAGATACAAAATTCAAATTCCAAGTAGAGAAAGATAAACAGAACAGTAAGTAAAAGAGAGGTGTGCGTTGGGTAATACGGTGAATCCTAAATAGGGTGCTATGAAAGCATTCCAGAACGGGAATAATGCTAAGCAGAAGTGTAAGGAGAGAGTTGGGATTAGGAAGGTGCTGAGTTTGGTGGAGATGGGAGGCAGGATTTTGAAGGGGAGGCATGCAGGAAGGCAATCTGGGCAGAGAAAGCATGCAGCATTTGCACACATACTAAAGCAGAGTGAGAAGAAGCCTGATGCGTGGAGGGCCCAGAATCAGCTAAGAATCAGACACAACCAGGAAACCTGTCTTGCCTTTTCTTACGCTCCATATAGTGCTTAACATGGCAAAGTCAAGTATGGTTCAAGAAAGGCTTGGTAATGAAATTGGTCACTGTCTTGTGTGGAAACCAGTAACGATGTTGAAAGAAATTCACCTTAAAATTGCCCAGCTGCCGATCTAAATTCGTTCCTAACTTCTTGAGACTGTCAGACTAAGGCAGGAAGCCTTTTGATTATTTGTTATGTTTTTCTCTTTACTTCCTGCTCTGATCTTACAGCACAAGGAACAAAATATTCTAAGGGAAACTCCTTCCTTGGTATTTTTGGCATGTCTCTTGCCAGGAAACTGGTGGAAGTGTCAGGGGTACCCTTTTCAAGGATTTCCATTTAAACCAAGCATGGTGTCAGTCCCTTCCTAATCATTCTAGGCTTTAGCCATTCATGGTATGCTCATTTTCAGTATTGTGAAGGCAGATTGAGAAAAAGTAAAGGAGTCCTTAAAGCCCCATCACCGTGTTATCTTAGCTGCCATTTATATTAAAAAGTCATTTAAATTAAAGGATTTGGGAAATTATTATGTTCTAATTGGAAAAATGCCCTGAGGTCAGTCGGGCCCAGTCCTATCCATTTAACAAGTCGAAAAGACCTGTTCTGGGGACAAAAAACGACTGGTTCAAGGTCATTCTAATTAAGGACAAAACTGGGACTGGGTCCCCTGGTTTCTGTGCTAGGGTGCTTTGCACCAAACCCACTTGTATTCTGGACTGTTTTATCTAGCTTAAGTGATCTAGAACACTGAATCTGAACCAGGGACGAAACTTAGAAAGAAACCAAGTGATTCTGGTGTCCACAAACAAGGAAAATCAAGCTAATGAGGAAAATGGCACCCAGAATCTCACACAGAACTGAAGGAATGTGTTTCAGAGTTATGATGTTTATTTTACAATGGTAAGACTATTAGTGAACTTGAGATGTAGGTATTTGTCATGGGGAAATGGACAAGAAAGAAAGAAGAGGAAAGAAGACACTACATCTTTAAGTTGAATTGAATGTTCTGTGACTTTAAATGAAAGCTCTTGTGTTGTTGGGCAAATAAATTTAAACCACTTAACATGGCAGAGAAGGTCAGGCAAGCTTATTATAGTGATCATAGCGTTACAGCTATTGCGATTGACCGCTGCTCTCTGGAATCACCAATAATCAGAGACCGCAAGCTGTGTTTGCAGAGAAAGGTCATCATTCATTTTTTTCAAAGCATTAATATCTTTTGTTTGTTTGGCTCAACATGAAACAGGAATCGATAGAGGTAATTCACAGAGCAATTAGCCCCTCATCTGTCAAACGGCATCTGGGTATATTTAACAAAAAGACCTTTGGAAAGGTTTAAAAAGGAAGAAAGTGCCTGTACGATCAACAATTTATATTTTCTACATGACATGTTGTATATGTATCTGTGAAAAGGGGGGCCTTGGGACTAAGAAAATATACATAAAACATGCTATAAATCTACACTTCAATGTTATGGTGTCGCAGGGTACAGATAGGGCTTTAAAAAAGCTCAGGTTACATTCCCGCTTGGTGGCATTTGGGGTTTTTGTATCACATATGAACACAGCCCTGGCACATAGATTTCTCAGGAAATAAGACGTCGTGAAAACGTGTGGTCAGTGTAACAAATGGGAGAGGGTCAAGCATCAGGAACAAATGCCCTATTTGGGCCTCACGACCTATGATTTTTGTGCTGGGCTTGACTGTTTCTGAGACCTGTCCAGCCCTGCTAGGTCATCCAACGGCTGGCTTGGGTGAGAGGTCATTGCATGGAGACAGCTCCCACCAGCCAAACCACTCTTGGGTTGACCCTCTCTCCAAAGTTGCTTGCTATGTGAAAGCAAAGAGCGAAAAAGTGAAACACAAAATTGAGTTTAAAAAATTTTCTATTTTAAAAAATGGATTCTATTCTGGGTCGATTTTTCTTTACTGAATTTCAACTGTGCGCACTATGGGATTAATGAAATACGTATCAAAGAGGCAGGCTTTTTAAAATTCAGCTTAGGGACTTGTCTACAAGTTTACACAAATGCTATTACTCTCAGCAGGAGCAGATGTATTTCAGGAATGTGGTATTTTCTTTTCAATTTTCTGGCTCGTCCTTCTCAATTTTTCTTTACTTTCTTTCTTTCCCCACCCCCCACCTCTTTTAAAAAATAATTTTGATCTCTTCCCAAATCATAAGATCATGGCCAAGAAAGAAGTCATGAAATAAAAAAGGAGAGCTACAAAATATTCCTTATTTTCTGACTGTGAAAACGTGTGTTGAGGTTTGAGTTCGGTTTTATTCTTAATATCCAAACATTCTAACAGGTTGCCCATGCATCTTTAAGGCTTTTTCTGGACACATTATCTGAAATCATGTTATATATTTAAGTGAAAAAACAAGAGGTTAACTGAACTTTGAATATGATCACAACTCTGAAAAAAGTAAATAGTCCAGTACTGAAAATAAACAATTCTTAAATAATGTTGCCATTGGATGAAGGGATTATAGAGGCTAGTTTGGTTTCATTGAAAATTTCTATCTTTTTAGTAAACATACTATTTTTTTCCACTGGAAAAATGAAGAATTACTTAAATTTTGTGCAATTTATCACACAAACAAGACAATCTTATTTCTTTGCAAATTTAAGACTTTAATTTAATACTGACCTGAGACACCCAGGTTTTTATTTTTTTTAATCACCACCAAGCACTCTTGCAGAATTTGTCTTCATGGTCAGAACTAAAGCCAGTTTTTAGAGTCTCATCAAATTATACAGAGCATAAACATCTGGCTGTTAGATTGAAGTTGAGTGTAGTGGGTAGCAGAAAGTGGCTCATGGTACGTGTAGATTTCTGAAATAATGAAATCCTTTTTTAAGAGAATTTCATTGTCAAATATTTCAGTTCATGTTATTTTTCTGGACATCTAATTTAATCCTGGAAGCAAATATATTTTGACACAGTTTCCTCCTTTTCCCAGTTTTTTTTCTTTCTTTCTGTTTATGTGAACTGTGTTAGAAGTTTCCATATGGTCAATACATGGCTTTCATTAATTAGGACATTTCTCTGCAATCCACAGACACTGGCTAATAATTATATTCCAGACTTCTGGTTACTAAAGCAAACATCACAGTCAGCAGTTTCCTAAGCACTGCTTTGTTTTCATGAAAATACCATAATATACTTCAACAACAGTCCAAATCACTCTGCCTTCCAAATGGTTATTCACAAGCAGGGGTCATTATTTTCCTGTTAGACTTTCTTAGGGGTGGGTCTGGCTTCCATGGGCTTTGCACATTCTTCCTACTTGTAAATCAAACCTGAGTTAGAAAGATGGACTGCCACCTCCCCAGGGCTCTGCTCAGTGTCACAGGGGTACAGTTCATCAGACAAACACCTCATAAGCATCAGTTCTGGCTGCCTTCCAGGGAAAACCATGTCATGCCATTGAATCACACTTAGGACCCAATCTTTCATCCTCCTCCTACATAACTAAATAAATTGGGTAAAGGTCTTGCCCTGTCTCAAGATAACAAGAAGTTTAAAGAACTTACCAGCGTTTCATGTTGCAGACACTAAGCTTTGGAGGAGTGAACAAAAACAAGATGGCGGCTTTCCTGAAGTTCAAAAGCAGCTCTGATAGCAAATGAATACTGACCATCCTTCTCATTCCCCTGTTGGACACCAATAATGCCACTGAAATCAACACGGGAATTCTGAATGAAAATGAGCATAGACTTTTCTAATGCTATCTTACTCAAAATCCAATCATCTAGAACAGGAATCAGACGACTTTGACTATAAAGGACCAGCTAGTAAATAATTTATGCTTTGTGGGCAATACCATTTCTATCACAGCCACTGAACTCTGCTGTTGTAGAGTGAAGGCAACCATAGAGAGCATGTAAACAAATGATGCTTGGCTGTGGCTCAAACTTTATCACGGACATTGAAATATGAATTTCCTATAATTTTCATGTTCCAAAATATGATTTTCTTTAGATTTTTTCCAACCATTGACAAATGTTAAAACAATTCTTAGCTCACAGGTGATATTAAAGCAGACATTGGGCCAAAATTTGGCTCTTGGGCTATAGTATGCCAACCTCTGATTCAGAGTCTAAGAATCAAGTTCTAGATTTGTGAATTAGGTCTTACAGAATGGCAGGGTTTCCAGGGTTTCCAGAGCTTTTTTTTTTTTTTTTTTTTTTTTTTTGCCCCAAGCTGTCAGGTTTTTGCTTAAAATACACATGTCTTCAAAAACAGCAGGGCTGTGGTGGAGAGGGGCTGCTGGCCCTCAGTTCCAAATAATGTTCCAGTAGTGCCTACAAGTCACGGCTGGCCAGGGACTACGATGTAGTTAGGGAGGAAGGGCTGGGAATGGGTAGTGATAGCTGCTGTTTACCATTTAACCATCATCGCATATGAATAAAGGTCTTTTTCTTTAAATTGAACCTCATCATTTTTTAGTTCAGAGAGGGTTTAGTAAACTTTGTAAACACATTGAATTTAGAAAAGAGTTTTAATTATGGGTCACTCAGGTGTTGGGGGAATATGTAAAACCTGACTTAATGAAACTGCATAAAACCATGTCTTTCCATGTTAAACTTTTTTTTAAGTAAAAACCCAAACTAGTCCAAAAAGCCAGTACCAAGTTAAATTATATTTTATTCATGCAATGACTGTATAATTAATCATAGTTCATAGTTCCGAAAACTATTTGGTGACAATATTTCATAGGTCTGAAAACTATTTGGTGACAAGGGAAAACATTCTAAGTTGAAATAAATTGGTATAAGACACTTATTTTGAGTGTATATTGATGTGTATTTCATATAACTGAGAGTTGTAAACTAAAATGTTAATATTTATTTTGGGACGCTTGGATTATTGATTTCTTTATGCTTTTTTTTCTATTTTTCAAATATTTCACAATAGGTTGTATTGCATTTATAATTAAGAAAAAACAATTTTATGAGTATATTCTTTACACCCAACTTTTTAAATTGTTTCTTTAGAGAGACCCAGGCCTCTGTGGCGATCTTGGATTTGGAATTATGAAATGCTTTGCAGATTCATTGACCACTGGAAGGGTTTGAAATAGCATTGAAGATAACCTCTAGTGAGCTCATAAAAATAATTACCTGCAAGTTGTACAAAATCAGCATTTATATGACATGGAAATAGAGAAAAGGAAGGAAAACACATGGGACAACACAAGTAAGATCTCATAAAAAGGGCAGCAATAACTGTAACTAAAAAGAAATAATAAATGTACTAAGTTCTGTAAAAGTTTGGCAGGTCAGTACGAGAATTGAATGAGAAGGAGCCAACAACCCTCCCTCTTTTGCCATATAAAGTAGGAACAAAGCACTAATTACTCCCTAGCCTTGAAATCTTACTTTGTTTATGACCAAAAGTTTCTTAAAAGCTTGAAAAACTTGCCTTCCTTTTCATCTGCAAGTTCCCTAAACATTTTGCTTTGGCCAAACAATTAAACTCTCTTTCACAGAAGAAGAAGGGGAACTTTCCATACATGGTTTACTGGATTTTCATTTCAATATATATTTTAAGAAAGCAGATCTCAACTCACAGCCCACCCTATGATTCTTACTGATATATTTATACTTCTTATATATTAAACACCACAAGAAAGCGATAGATGTGATAGTTTATTTTCTCCTTAATTAAAACATATCTTGAAAGGAGCTCTAGGGAAGAATGCTTTATTAAAGATATACTACTAAAGGACTGGTTTTAAGTAGTATCAGAATATATGTATTCATGTCGTTCACTATTTTGAAAACAAGCAAGTGAATAGGAATAAAAGAACAAGTAGAGTCTTAGAAGTAAAATAAAGGCATTTCAGGCATTGGGGCCTAAAAGTTTGTGATTTAAAAATTAGATTCGGCATGTTAATAATTTTAGACCGAAAATAAGACAAGAAATACACCTGAGAAATACTATTCAATGCATCTGTCCTTCTCTCTCTTTTTTTTCCTATCCCATAGAAAACTAGTTCCCAAGTAATCTACTTGACTGACGGACTTGTAAGAAAGAAGACATTATAGTGTAGGACCCATCTACTTTACTTCACCTTATCAAATGCACTCACCAATTTACATTCTTAGCACTTTTCTACAGTCTGAAAGAAATCAGGACTATGCTGGAGCTTTTTGAGCCTTCCCTTGGGAAGGTGATGTTCTATCTTGACAACTCAGATCCAGTCACCAAGTACCACCCACGAGCCACTGATAGCTTTTCAAAGTGTTGTAGGTGAACCGAGAGGAAACACGCTTGCAGAGTTCAAATTTTGCTATTCCATATTATGGCTTATAGGTTTACTTTAATGTTGAAAACTCATCTCCAAAAGCTTCAGCTCTCCATCATCTACTAATTGAAAGCCTACAATAAATAAGGGAAGTGGGTGCTAAGGAGATGGTTGCTCCTAACTTGTGGGGACAAGTCATATATTCACAAAACACATGAAGCTGTATGAGTAGCAGTACAGAAAACATGCCTAGAGATTGAAGATATCATAGCAGTCCAGAACGAAACCCTCACAGAGAAACTAAATACGAGTTGAACTCTGAAAGGTCAGTAAGTTTGCGTAGGTACAAAGAGAAAGAGACAAGAGAAGATAATGACATGTGTTAATGGCCAATATAGAATACCCTAGGGCATGCATTTATTGCTCTACATGTGCTATCCCATTCAGTTCTCATGGCAACCATACTGCATCAATACTATCACCAATCACCAGATGAGGAAGTGGAAGTTCAGAGATGGTAGAGTTTTCCAAAAATTTCACTGCTAAGAAGTATGGAAAAAATAGATTTGAGCTTGGATTTGCCTTTTTCTGAAGCTTTTGCTCTTTTCAGTGTACTAAACTATATCTAGGATATTTTTGCAAGGTAGGCTGATGGAAGCAAGAGTGAAGAGGTAACAATAAACAATAGCTTCAGGATGACAGAACTTCCTTCCTGGAAACAGTGATTTGGACAGACAAAACAGCAAATGCAAAAGAAAAAAATGTTCTCTAGGAAAAATTACAAGATGAGATTCCACCGGCATGACAAATATTCATCAAACCTGAATTTATGTCCTGATTGCAAAAGTTTTCCATCTTCATGGTGGAAAATTAGGAAACTGTTTTCATAGAATTAGAATTTTGCTTCACATGTTGTTTTTTATTCTGATGCCTGGATTTAATAATATGCCATACCCATATTCCATGTCTTACACATTCTTTGAACAGAAATTTTGAATGAATATAGAATATTACATCCTATAGATTTACCATGATTTATAAAACTTCTATCATTGAACACTGAATTTTTTCTAGTTTTTATTTTAGGTGATGTCCACGTTTACATGTAAACTATTTTTTATCTCCCATTTTTCCTTACAATAAAAATTCTGCTTGATTTATTCTTTCCAATGATATGGAGAATTTACATCTAAATCTAAATTTATATTTAAATCTTGGACCATCCTAGGACCTGAAATGCAAAGTGTATCCTTGAGGGAAGAAACTAACATCCTGACAAGAGCTTTACCAAGTTGTCACCATTGTCCTCATTGTCATCATGTCGTCATCATCATCATCACTTTAGGAAGTTAGCCTCCTACTATATTAAGGGGAAAGAGACAGTTGAGGAGAGATTAGGGACAGAGGGAGTAGGACAGAAAGAGAAAGGAAAAGAAGACAGGTATCTCTTCCCGAGGAAGCAAATACCTGTTGCATGCATGCTATCCAGGAAGGCAAATATCTTTAAGATCAAATTCCTGGGTGGCAAATGGACGTATGTGGGAAGGACACATGTTAAATTTTGTCACGGGTGTTATTGGCTTTTTTAATGCTCAATAATATTCCTAGATGATGCCTCTACATCACTCTGCAGATTCGTTTCTTCGTTTGGGAACATCAAATAGTGAGGAAAACTATCTGGATTTGAGTCCCAGTTATTCAGTTCCTCAGATCTGTGAATTTGGATAAAGGTAATAATTTTTTTGAGCCCCAGTTTCCAAAGCCATAAAAGAGATAATAGTGCCAACAGGGAATGTTCAGAACACAATGATTAAATTAGATGGTGTGTCACCAGGCTGTCATACACGGTGAACTCCTTTCTCCCTTTCCACCACACTTTCCTTTCACTGAGACAGGAATCTCTCACAGGAGCTTTCCTCATATTAAACAAACAAAGAGTTCATTCATTCAACAAACTTTGAATCCCTGAGCACTTAGGATTCTCAGTTGAGTAAGGTACTGCCATGTCCATATGGAGATCACAGTCTAGTGAAAAAGGCAGGGATGGTAACTAGAAAATTAATTAAAATGACAAGGGGTAGATGTGGGCATAAGGTTGTATAGTTCCCAAATGAAGGAGGGTCAAATCTGTTTGGAGAAGGGACCATCATATATTTTCCAGGCAATGAAAGGAAAGTGCACCTTCCTGGCATGGGTTAAAGCTTGGCCCTGTGGTAATGTGGAAAGTGTTGGTGGTTGGCATAAGAGTCCTATAAAAGAGGCCCAAAGTTATACAAATGCCACTTCCTCCACAAAGCCCTCCCTGAAACCCTGTACAGGAAACCCTTTGTGCCACTTTAGAACTTTAATTGCACCACATCTGTGGATTTGCTTGACATTTACTATTTCCTGCTTTGCCATAGAGACATTTGTGTACATACTTTACTTTCATTATATCACTAGAGAAATCAGGAACTAGTGCCTTCAGCTTTTTAACTTTTTAAGAAAGCAAGCCAATATATTTCACATTCACTCTCTTGATCTTAGTGGGACCCTTCGTCCTTTTATTTATGGACTTCATGTCAGTGAAGAGAGATTGTCTTTTTGTCATACAGCTCATTGCCCGCTACACATCAGCATGTAGACATTCCTCTTTACCCACAAAAACCAAGTAAGCAGGCTTTTCTCCTGTTACCAGAGAAATGGGTTTATCCTAATACCATTGATTCTTCTAGAATAGATTAAATAGAGCTATCTCCAGTCTATCATCCACCCAACTTTGAGCTTCTCAGATTGAGCTTAGGCCAGAAGACTGCTATTTGCTAAGTTCCCAACAGAGATGGAGGGTGGCTGGGATCCAGAGGGTTGTGTGGCCAATTCAGGGGCAGGCTGTGTGAAAAGAGCTAGATGCAGTGTCTGGATTCCCCTCTCCCACTGCATCCTCATCAAGTGGCTTCATCACCTCTGAAATCAACAGATATTTTTCTACCAGAACAGGTATAGATGTTACTTTCATCTCATACATCCAAGGAAGAACAGATCCAAACAGTCAAGGAGGGAAGACCAGGTATTGCTCAATGGAGTTCCCTTGAACTTCCTTTTAAAGGATGCAATGTGAGGGATGATCCCCATTTCCCAGAAACTTTTCTCATGTTTTACAAGAATAACTCAGACTTAGGACTGCACTTCCTTGGTGCTACCTTCACCTAGAAAACAAGAATCAAGGAAGATTTCTCTCTCCATCTTTCAATCAGCTCCAAGTCATACCTGCCAAGAAGACTGTTAAGATTTATCTCAGCTTGGTTATTTTAGGTACTAGTAGAAGCAATACCATATTACAATGCCACTTATGACAGCTACCATTTATTGAGCATTTGCCATGTGCCAGCATTTTTCCAAACACTTTGTCAATATTAGCTCAATTAATATTCAAAACAAGCCATTAGACTCCTCATTTAGTATATGATGGAGTTGAGACACAGAAAACTTAAGTAACTTGTCAGTGGATCACATTTAGTAAGTGATGGACTTGGGATTTGAAGCTAGCACAAGCCTGTGCTTTTAACCTCTATGCCATTTCATTAAGTCTCAAGATGATCCTAATGGGGAGATATTATTGTTTCTATTTTACAAATAAGGTACAGAGAGTTTAAGTGATTTGCCCAAGTCCACACATTGAAAAGATTTGGAGTCCTGGTCAAAGTTTTAAAACACACTTGATTTTTAACTACGTGGTATTTTCTACATAGGTATGGGCTCTGTTAAACGGTAGCTGCCTAGGATGAGGAAGAAGTAAATAAGTGGCTCTCTGGCACTAGTATTGTAGTGATGAAGACCAACTAAAGCAGGATCTAGTGATTTTATGAGTGAATTAACTCCAGGATATTTGAGATATTAAGATCTATTGACAATGACTGCAGTGAAAATTGTAGTCAGCTTCCCAAATTTGCTTATGGTCCAGTCTTGAGGCTATGGCTTGGGGACAGAAGGGGTCAGGAATCCAGGTCAAAACATAAGCAAGAAATGTTCCAAAGGGGCAAAGATACAGAGCACAGGTCATCAAGAACAAGATAATTTTCTGAGATACTGAATTAATATAAGTCAAAGACTAGGGAAGTCACATATATTTTCCTGCCCAGAAACAAGGCAGGCTTGAGTGCCTGAGCCCCCTGGCCAAGGAAAATAGACTCTTGGGGTAGGTCTGGCAGAGAAGTACAGATACAGGCAGTTCCTGGTTGTGAGCTTGGGTTGTATTCAGCAGGAAGCAGGTGATAAATAAAAGTGGTTGATTGATTGATATCAGTGTAAATTCATTTTATACAGACTCTTAAATGGACAGTCTACTATTTTCTAACCATGGTGGTTGTGCTTACATGCCACCAAATGGAATGGAATTTGAAAATGGCCTAATGAGTTTGACTATCACAGCAAACTTCTGCTAATTAACCAGAACTATCTATCTTATGTGTCTCTTTCTTTCAATCATACATATGATAAAATTGCCAAGTCATCATTTCATTCCCTGAAAGAGACTTATCAGAATGGATAATGCAAGGCATGTTTTCCTATCTATTTTAAGGGTGAAATCAGTGATATGTGTTTATTTAGAGGTGATACCTAAATAATCTGACAATTGGAAGTGCCTGCATGTAATGGCAGTGAGCGTTCTCTAGCTAAATAAGTTTGTTATGGAAGCAAGGCACTTTTTTTCCCCACCCCTGGAATTAAATTTTACAAAGCAGTCATGGTTTGTTTTGTGACCATAAAAAACTAACTATGTGGCAAATGATCCTTTAAACAATCCATTTAGGTCTTCTGGCTACTTACATTAAATTATTTACCAGGGGTAGAAGGTGATTATTTTGGCCAGCTCAGCAGGTAAATGGTTAAATTCTTGGAGGTGCAACTGATTCATTGAGAAGTCTTAAAAACAGATTTTTGTTTTGCTTGTTTGTTTGTTTGTGGTTATATTTTGTTTTCTGACATGACCTTTAACCAAGCTATGTCAAATTTCCCTTGCCATTCTGCAAAAACAATTTGGCAAGATCTGATAACCTTCCAGGCCTTCTCAGATATTAAAACTTCATTCAGCCAATTTGAAAACTAAAATCTCATATTTATATTTCTTCCCTTCCCATCCCACAACTGCTCCCAACCCAGTACAGACTTGACCTTGGCCCCTTGGATTGGAGAAGGAAGATAGGGATGTTTCTTTCCACTCTCATCTCTTTCCCTCTTCTTGGTCTGGCTCTTCTGGCTATACTGACTCTGACTAGGAAGAACTGAAGGCACATTTGACTTCCTTAGACCTTGATTTGCCTTATGGTTTTGGAGAGAATGACGGGGAAGAAGGTGAAAGAAGGATTTATGTAAATAGCTAGAAAATTAAGTTGGGGCAAGGTCCTTGGCTTCACTCCAATTCTCTTAGCAACTGTTAACCTCCAATCATGATGTACTCTTTTACCTGAGGTGATATAGCTTAACCCCCAGGACCTGTCTGACATTGAAGACCCCTTCCACTCCCCTGAAGACTCCAGCAGTTCAATTGGGCCATCCATTTTGCTTCTCTTCCCCACTGGCCTCACAATTTCCTGGGTAACCTTAAGTCTACTGGCCTTTCTTTAATCTCAGTGTTTCCCCTCTTGGAGACAGTGTAGTAGATTAAATTAAGTACCCTAATTTAAACTTGTTCTTAATCTTAATCTGTATTCCTGTGGGTATGAACCCATTGTAAATAAGATCTCTTAAAGATGCTACATTTTTTGACGATGTGGCCAACTGAAAAAGGGTGGGTCTTAAGGCAGATCTGGAGTCTTTTTCAAGCAGGGTGAGAGAAAGCCACAAGGAAGAGCCAGAATCTGGGAGTTACCTGGTACCCGGAAGAGAAATGAGAGCACATTGTCATGTGATGTGATGCAGGGCCCCAACCAATAAAGCCGAAGGATTTCTGGCTAGCCAGAATGCTACTGACCCTATGAAGATGCAAGTCTTACAACCAACACCTTGATTTGGACTTCTGACTTCTGAAACCATGAGCCAATATATTCCACACCCATTGTGTGGTATTTGCCATAGCAGTATGGTAAACTAAGACACCCAAGCACACTAAGTCCTCTATGCACACTCTGAAGGCATGGAGACCACTTAGGAGGAAGTGGCTCCATCTTCTCCCCAGGCCAGTCACAGTCAAAACAGACCCCACTCTCACAGGCTACTCTAATTGCCTTTCTAACAGACTTCCCACCTCAGCAGACCTCTCTTGACTAATCCTGGGTTCAACCTCAGTGGGCACTTTGCCCACAAACTCAAGTAGATAAATGTCAAGGTAGTACAAAATCTCTCTTACCATGTTCTTCCTTTCTTTCATGGCAGCAGTTTCTTGATTCCAGAAAGCACCCAGATGGAGAATGAGAATGCATTTGCCCTTTCTTAAAGTCACCACGATGTTCTAGAAATTATTTTCCTGGCACTCCCATTCTTCCTCCAGTTTGCTTTGGAAAGAAGAAGAAATAACCCCTTTCTGTAGCCTGGACCCCCAAAGATCTAAGTGACTCTTTCTTCTTCATGATAAAATTCATAGATAGGGAAACAGGTATGAGGTTGGGGGCCAGTGGTCAATAGTAGCAGAGCTCCAGTCTCATCACAGAGAAGGTGTCTGGCTCCAACTGTTGGTGGCTCATTGGTGACTTGTAAATGTAGGATGCATGTACTTGTATATTCAGCAGTAGGCCCTGGTTGTTGATTTCAAGGAAAAATAAAAATTAAGTCCCACTATATATATATATGAAGCAGATTTTTTTGCAAGGGACTATTGGGTATCATGTCGCTTCCACTTTTCCTTTCCATTGCATCCTCTACTGCCTGAAAAGCCAATGCAATTAAAACCCTCAAAATCAGAATGCAAGTGCTGTGGAAGGGAGTTGCCCAGAATCTACCACTAATTAGCCATGAAACTGGAGCACTTTCAGTCCTTCTCTTGTACTGAGTACTTTCCAAATGCAGTCATGCTTTTGGCCACAGCATTCACTTATGATCCTTGATTCTTCCTTGTTTCTAATGGGGGGGGAGGGCGGGGCAAAGTAATGTTAAGAAGCACTATATGAATGCATTACTATGAACCAAATATATTGTGTAATATATTGTTTGATTCAAAAATAAATAAATAAATAACATGTATCCATTACATTTAATTGAAAAAAAAAAAGAAGCACATGTGGGAACCAGGGTGGTTTTTTGTTTGTTTTTGGTTTTTTTTGCAAGGGTCAGATGGGTACCATGTGGCTGCCACTTCTCCAGACCATTTCATCCTCTACTACCTGAGTAGCCAATACATTTCCTTCTTCCTCCCAAGTGAGAGTTTTAGCATTGCCCACACTGCCACTTAATAGGCAAAATTCTGCTTCTTGCACCTTACTCGAAATAGGCTCACTGCTAACAGAGTCTGACCTATTGGTGGGTGGAAAGGAATGAAGGGTCAAAGCTGCATTTGACCCTTTGTTTCACAGACTTACTTCCTCTCTGAGCCGTCAAATTTTGATTTAAACTTTTCATCTTCTAAGTCTTAGATCAGTTCCTTACCTTGGAGCATATCCCCATTGCTGATCTCATACATTTTTATTTTATTTGATACTTGATGTTATGCTTGGATTATAGAACTTCCATTCAGTAAAGGTTCTGTAACAAATTGTTCTTTTGTCTGATTGCCAACACCCTCAGACTAAAAACATACTGGGGAGAAAAAGCAAGATAAAAAATTACATGAAAGCAAAATTAGGGGCCTGCTAATAAAATCAGATTTTCTTGACACTTTTAGTCAATGCAAAAATAATTGTGGGAATATAAAAGGTTTTTTATGGTCAATTATTCTTGTCTTAGTAAGTATCTATAATCATAACCACTTCAGAAGAGGTAATAATCCTCAGCAGAGAGACATGAGACTTCCCTACAGAACCATAAGAAAGGTAAAACTTTATCACATGCAAGCATAAAATATATTAATATTGAAATGTGCCGGCTTTAAGGTC